>JAMKCH010042776.1:0-13001 GCA_023653785.1 Ophioderma brevispina
TTAAAACAAATTGTGTATCTAAAATTTCATAATTATTGAAAACTTTATTCTCTTGGGATTATATAGTATGAAAATCATCAATGTAAGAGGGCATATCATTGATTTCCTGAAAATTGATCGGCCCTTGACCCAGCGGCCAAATGCTTGCACACGACACTAAACTTTTATATGGGAATCATCCAAACAAAAGGCTAAAGGAGGAGTTAAAGGGATATATCCCCTACCAAAAATGGGTGTATGCTTTTTATTCTGAAATAACATCACCAAGACCAGTCCATAAATGTAAAAAAAAAAACATTTCTTTACATTTCCGGAATTTGTTTTTTATTATGGCCAAATTTCCGGAATTCAGGAAATCTCTGGAAGTCTTGCATCCCTGCATTTACTTGCCCCTCCCAGAAAAAAAATTGGGACATTGGTCCCAAATAAGTAATCCGATTATGTGGTCATAGAATAAGGGAGAAATATAATGACCCAAGTGACCTCTAAATGACCTTTGTCCTTCCCATCAGTTTCCCCACATAAGACCCTTGTCTCAATGTACTTGATCAACCACTGCACTAAAAAAGCTACAGTAAGTTGAAAGTGTCAACCAAAACATAGGCATGCCCAGGAAATTTTATTGAGGGGGGCTGGACTAAAGATGTTCGAACCATGATAGCGAAGCGACTAACGTGTGGGGTCCAGGGGCCCGCCTTAGGGCCCTGTTGGCGTCCAGGGGCAACGCCCCGGCGGGGGTCCAGGGGGCAGAGCCCCCTGAAGCTCCTGAGGTTTTAGGGTTTTCAAGACCTGAAAACGCCTTTCCTTGTGTACTTCTTCCGACACTTTTTGATCCGCATTTGCATGAAAAAAATCAAATAAAGGTACCATAAAATCATCCATTTGTTCACTTGCTAAGCAATATGAAACAAGTCTCTCTGCTTTTCTCCTTTTTCTTTTCTCCTTCTCTTTTCCTCTTCTTTTCTTCTTTTCTCCTTCTCTTTTCCTCATTTTTCTTTCTCCCTTCCTCTTTTTTTTCTTGAGAACTTTGAGGGGGGCTTTAGCCCCCAAAGCCCCCCCTGGGTAAGCCAGTGCAAAAGGTGTACACTAAAGCATTAAAATAACCCTAAGTGACCCCTGACCTTTGACCTCATCTGTTACCCCACAAAAGAGCCCTTGTCTCGATGTATAAACATACCAAGTATGAACTTGATCCACCACTGCACTAAAATGTTACAGTAAGTTGAAAAAGTGTCAACCAAAAGGTGTATACTAAATGTTTGAGACACACAGACAGACACACAGACAGACTGACACACAAATCATGCCGACATAAGGTCTTTTCAATTGCATCGCACTTAAAAATGACCCCCCCCCCATTACTTTTGCCTGCCATTGCTCCACCAGAATGTTTTGGCATTGTCATTGCACGACAAAAAAAGTCTCCACAAATCCTCTCTCGCACCTTATAGGTTAACCATCTCTCACAACGGTGTGATAATAGGCTTAAAAGCCCATTTCAAAGACTCATAATGATGTCTTAATACACCATAAATATAGCTACGGGGTGAAATACGGTCTTGTCTCATAGCATGCTTCCCAGATAAGATATCTATATTGAGACATATGGTCTGTCAGCCTGGTTAGGATGCATGCATGTGAACAACTTCCACCTGATATACTAATAGGACAGGCTATTTTCACCTGGATATTATTTTTGTACTATTAAGTCAAGAGTAACAAGTGCAGTGTAAATTTAAAACGCCAGCAAAATATTTTTACCATACACTGTATTAAAATCAAAGTATTTACAGTTTTGATGAAAATTCATATATGGTAAAGGTATAAAGAAGAAACACTATGGTAAATACCAGAGGGTGTATTGAGTCAATCCCACAATGCACCAGTTTAGGGAAATTTCACCTCAATAGGGTCATGTGATAACATAAAAATCTTATTCTTAACACATAAAACCCTGACTTTAACACTCATTTTGTGGTTCTTAAACTTTTGGAACACTTTTTATCCCTAAGTACTGACACGTGTTTAGTACAGTACGGTACAGGCACATTGCTATGCATCATGGGATTGATTCAAAACACCCTCTGGGTAAATACCTAAATAATAAATGCTTATAGTAGATTCCAATTGATGGTAGAGTTATGGGCGGAGTTTGGACTTCGTCCATTACTCAAAATAGGGGACAGAAATACCCAGAAAATTTTAATTTTTTTCCTCGCAATACAAAAGAGATCGGATTGAAAGAAAATGGCCAACTACAAATAAAGTTACACTGTTCGTCCAGTCAATAGTGATGCATAGTGTTTCTACCCAAGAATTGGTTTTAAACATTGCCTACAACAACATATCATAAATTTTAGAAGGCTTCAGTCACCTGTGTGTGTAACAATGCAGAACTTTTATCTTCACTATTCATAAAGTCAGCTTTCACTGAAACTATTCCGGGATTTGGTTTAGAGTTTATGCTTTGACTATTGATTGGGACTGTGAATGGCCCAACCGCTCAGGCTTGGCTATCATGGCTATAGCGCACATCATACCACAAATATACGGACTAAAGTTTTTACATACTAATCCCCTCAATTCATACATCCACCTACAAAAAAGTAGAGGCTATTCCACTATCAACTGGAATCTAGTATAAACACCAATTGATATAAAGAGCTAAATAACATGTATTTGGACTGAATAGTTATATAAGATTTAAATTTATAAACACTTGGTCACATTTATTCTTACATTGTTTGGTGTTTTAAGGGTGCTTGTTCCAATTTGTGTCTATCACATTCTCTATACTTAATATGAGAACCTGGCACTTACATACACTCACTGCCAAGTTTTGTGGGGAGACAAAACTTGCAGTTTTTGTGGTACAATTGGTAATGCATAGTGCAATACCCTATTCACTTCTGTGATGGTTAACCATTAAAATGTTTAGTTTTTTGTCTCTATCTTTAGAAAAGAATGGATTTGAAGGCTAATTTTTTTGGATGACAACAGCCTTTCACATGATATCAAGTTGGGGGTTGTAAAGAATTGAGTGTTTTGGAGTTTACCATAGTTTTATCTCACTATATCTCTACTGTGTGCATTTGGAAGTAAATATTTGGTTTAAAAAGTGTAGCAACAATTCTAAACATATGATATAGAGTGTGTTCTGTTTATATTGTGTGACCAGTTGATCTCCACAAAAGACTTATGTACTGTAAAAATTTGGATAATTTAATTTGTTCAAAAATTCTATTCTTAACACTTAAGTGTATAAGGGGGGTCCATGTGGATCCAACATTTTGTTTTTCGTACACCATTTTTTAACGGTAAATTACTTTTGGCCAAAATTTTATGTAATTGCCTAAATATCAGTTGCGCATGTTTTGGTGGGAAAAAAAATTAAATCGGCCATGGCGTTATTATGCTAATTAGCATAATTAAGCATTTTGGTGGCACTATTCAAAATTTGTTTTGCCCCTTAAATCGTACTGGAGTAACTTTTTAAAATTTTTATTTCAGCAATGTAAATGTATTTATGTTCTACTATTATGAGCAAAATTTTATGGAAAAAGTCCTCTGGGAAAGTGTTTTTTGGCAGGGGAATTGGGTGCCCGTTGCAAAAATCAGTTTTGGACCGCTATTTTGAATCAGTACAATCAATTTTAATTTTTTTCCTGTTATGTGGTTGTGTTGATGTACCCCATCAATGACCAGAGTTTTGGTAAAAAATTCCACCAACAAAGTGGTTTTCAGAGGATGTGGACCCCCATACACAAACAGGAGTGCACAAGACCTAAATACATTTAAGTGTTAACATTAAAATAGACTATGTGCTGGGTGCCAAACACAAAGTAAGCCAAAGCAAAAGGCTAATGCTTAAAAAAATATACAGTCAGTCCTGAGGTCACAGTGACACAATTGATAACTGTAGAAATTGTTGTACGAGGTCAGAAGGCATGGATTTGCACAAACACAAAAGACATGCGTCCTTGCTCTTTGTTGATTCCCCACACAGGTCTGTAGTGCAAATCAGTGATGTTTTTCGCCACGTTAAAGTATAGGGGAATTCATGTTCAAACTGGCAATCTATGAACTAACTGTGGTCTTCGCTTTCTCAAAACAGATACAGCTTCACGTACACAGACTTTTTTACAGATAAGATGTCCCTTTATGATTTGGTCAACTTTAAAATGATGTGGGGCTCCTGAATTTGTCAAGACCACGCATTATTTAAACACGATTTTTTTTCACTTTTCATCCTTGTTTTTAAACCAAAAAAATATCATTATAATTATAATTATACTATCTGAGGTATGACGTAGACTTTTAGCAACATTTCTGCAATATTTGTAAAATGAAACAACGTATTTACGAGCCCCCAAAACGAAGTTGTTTCAAACGTTTTCTACCAACTGGAGAGGTCAGCGCTGCACCATTGTTTTCATGTGAAAAAGAAAATAAAGCATGCCAGCGTGACCTGCTGTCTGACTGTATAGAAAGCCATGAGAACATCACCTGATTCAGTGATCATGATCCCTTTTGATAAACACCGGCGTATCCAGACATTGCTTTTTGAGGGGGACCCCCAGGGGCGGAAGGACCTCTAATAGCCGAAAATAGGCTGATTTTTTCATGTTTTGGCATGAACCCCTGGGGGGCATGCACTCCGAAAGCCTCCCCCAAGATACGCCACTGATAAAGTGATAACATCTTTCAACACATCAGAAGCTGTCAAACAAACTTATTTTCATGTCACAGCACATCATGAAAATTATGATTATTATGATTAATGACCTAGCCACTCACCCAGTGATGAACTACCTAACATCCTTCAAATAGAGGCTTGGCAATGGTGTTTGGTATCATGAAACTAAGGCTTTATTTGCCCACATGTGCTTGCAGTAAAATTTCAAACAAGGCATTTGTGTACTTCATTCTAAAATGTTTCATTGTCCAGGAGTCGGTGATAATTTATGTGTTTTCATTAACACAGGTTTGTCAAATATTAACGATGAAAATGTGAATTTTAATTGAGATTTTCACAAAATTCCAGGAACCATTAGCATCAGGGTAACACAGCATTTTCTATACACATATAAACACAATATTTGCAGTGAGGATAAAATGCATTTTAATTCAGTCGGTGATCAATTATACGCTTCTAGGAATGAAAGTGAAGTGATAGCATTTTTTGGCATTATTAAGAAGACCATTTTACCTTTTTGTAGAATAGCACCAGACATAAAGTAACACTAGCACATTCTTAACAAAATATGAAATGTCTTTGAATTATTCTCAAATGATAATCTATAGGACCTTGGAAGATTATAGATATATTTTATGCACAAAAATATCAATCTATAAAACATATTGGACCCTTAACACTTAACTGCATAAGGGGTTTGCACTTCCGTTAGTGCATAAGGGGGGGGGGGGCTCCTAGGGACCCATTCATTATATAACCACTTTCCCAAAGGAATTTTTAGATGAAATCCACCACATGTTAGAAGGATCCAAAGAAATCAACAATTAAGAAATAAAAACTGAATAAAATTGTTCAGTAAGAAAATTAGGGGCAAAACATTGATTTTAATTTTGCGTCAAAATGTGCAAAAAGACACTAATTCGTTTCTGCATTTTCTACGGCACTGATTCGCCTAGACTTTGCTGATTGCTCATTGAAGGATGAACTAAATATATATTTGACATTTAAGCCAAATAGGAATGCTCTCTTGCCATTATTATATTTTTTAGTTGTTACTTGTCTAACTTTAACTACCGTGACCCGCTATGCGATGGTGTGTAAAATATTATTACACTAATGGGCGCTACTATATTTTTCCAATAATTTTTGCATTCATTATTTACTTTGTTTCTGTCACTAGGTGTATGCATTATTAAATCAGAATCACATTGATTTTAATTTTGGCGTCAAATGTGCAAAAAGACACTACTTCCGTTCTGCATTTTCTACGGCACTGATGCGCCGAGACCTTTGCTTGATTGCTTCTAATTTGGTGACAGGATGAACCTCTTTGACATATTAAGCACAAGAAAATTTTAGAAATGTCTCGTGCCATTTTATATTTTTTAGGTTTAAACTTGTATAATTTACCACTACAAGTACAACCGGCTATGCGTGTATATAAAATAATTTATGACACTCATGGCCTACTATATTTTCCGACCAAGAATTTTGTGATAATTATTTCTTTGTTTATGTCACTAGGTGTATGCACTATGAAAATCAGAATCACAGTAACTCTATTAAGATTTTTAATTTTTGTCATGGGCACTTCCGTTAGTGCATAAGGGGGGGGCTCCTAGGGACCCATGCTAATTAACGCAAAAACGACGCGATGGATTTGAATTTTTTTGCACCAGCGCAAGCGCAACTAAAAGTAAGACAAGTACAAAAAATATAAACCAAATATATTGCAGCGTTAAAAATCGCCGGCCGAAAAACCAAAAATGGGTCCCTAGGAACCCCCCCCTTTATGCAATTAAGTGTTAATATAAGGCTACATGCATACATCAGTGATTTTTAGCCTAATTTGTGGGCCTGTTGTAGCTTTAATCAGTAACTCTGGAATGGTTTTATTATAAAATCATTCTGTTTACCCATAAAGGCATTAAAATTGGGCTTAATAATTTGAGGTGAAAGCTTCCTCTATAAAAGCTTTGCAACCAAATGTGCCAGTGTCTCTTGAATATCAAGCTCTCCATGTCTTGTAAATGTAGCCACCATATTATTACACAGAATGGGGATCTATAAAAATCAATATTTTGAACAAAAATATAAAATTTATAATACAGGTCAAATTTAGACAAATTGTTTGACAAGGAAAGGTTCCCACTTTTGAAGATGAATTGTTCAAAAAAGTCAAAAAGGGGCCATTTTAGAAAGGGGGTTTAGGTCTCACCCTTTGACAAAAAAGTCCGCCCCTTTTTCGAAGTCCCGCAACGCCCCCCCCATCAATCCTCCGCCTCCTGCGTACGGCCCTGATTATATACTTTCGAGCATTCAGTATTTCTTGACCTTCCAATGCAAGACTTTTAATTCACAATGACCAATTAGTACCCTTCACACATAAGTGCCTTTAATGCGAATAGCACATGAAACAGCTTAGGTGCAGGTATCATTGATAATTATGCCATTTTTTTTATTCCTTCTAGCTAACCCTTCATCCACTTTCATGAGTATTTTTACCATGCTTTAATGATTCATGTCAATTTGGAGAAAATAATATGATAAAATAGTGGCATCACACATGGAGAGAGCGAGCGACCTGCCCCGAACCCTTTCTCCCCTTCCCCAATGAACTGACCATTTGTACAGGGCTAAGGAGAAGGACCCAAATTTGCCCCTCAGAAATGCCTCGTGCACCCCTTGCACCTGTCTTGTTATGCCACTAATAACAAAATACACCCCTACAAGGGCAAGAAGACCTCTCATCCTCCAGCTTTCGTATGATACTGACCCATATACCACAACTATAAATTTGTTTCAAAAGTCCCCCAGAGTCCTTTTTGCCTCTGATTAAATTACACAACCATATAAAAGGTTCAATATCTTGGTAAGGTGATATATCATAACCCTTGGGACCATATCCCTTTATCTGCCTATGATGGGTTATTGTCATTTGAGCCTAATAATCACATCACTATAGCTAAAAATATTGACAATGAAATACAAGCAAATAAATATGTTTTGATCAATCTGGTTGGCAGGGAAATAATTTGGTCATCAGGTAAAGATGGCTAGATTCTGGAATACACTGCCCACTGGCTCCTTCCCATGATATACTGTCCGTCGCAAAACGGGCAAAAACTGTAAAAACGCATGAAAAAAACCCGCTTCTAGTCGTTTTGTCAATCCGCTTCCACGTCAATGACGCTGGGACGTCGCGCGATTGATTTGAAAGTCAAGTCAACTGGCCTTTGCGTCAAGTCCGCTTGGGTATCCTAGCGACTTATCGATTAACTATCCGGCAGTCCCGCTTTTTTCCATAGCCATGGAGGGATGTCCATAAAAAAATCGCTAACGCTCCTTCGACTGGTAGTAGACATGGGCATAAGAGTATGATTTAGAGTTGGCATAAAAGAACAGACTGCCCAAAACTTTGATGGATTGGGACCAAGAACAGGTACAAAGAGAAGAGACAGACAGAAGAAAAGATTGAGGGATGAACCTTGGAGTAACATGGCACGAAGCAAGGAACAGAGAGGACTGGAAAAGATTTCAGAGGGCTCTGTTTAACCATGGTGAACTCTAGCCTGATAGGATGGATAAAATAGATTGGAACAGGGTATCAGAACTTGATTACCTACAAAAATTAATTTGATTTCATCATTCTTTATTTCAAAGTTACCCAAGTCAATCTGTACATGACCACCACGGACACTCTTTGCCAATAGTATGTCCTCAATCCAAATCATTCATCGTGTGTAACCTCCATGGCAACTGTATATCCAGGCTTCGAAGTAACAATTTTAAGAATAGTAACTCAACATTTTACATGCCAAGGCTTTTGGCAACTTTTCCAATAAACTCAGTAATTAACCAAGTACACATGGTTAATTTTGAAAAAATAACTACATCATTATAATACACAAAGTAAAAGGGGGATGATATGAAAAATGTCTCTCTTCAATCACCGCCAACTTCAGTGATGCTAAACGGTTTCCCTTGGAACTGGTGGAATTTCCCTTGGCTTTAAGTAATTCATATTTTACAAACTAATGTAAACATTATCTGTTGCTACTATAGTCTCCGTACTAATTGTAACTAAGCATATACGCAATACCGGGCTAGTGCGCCCTGTACATGGGCGTATCACATCTTCTATTTTTAGCTGGTTTTACGCGCTGTCTACAGCGCGCGACTTCAACGCACAACACGCAGCAGATTGTTTCGAATCGTTTTCAAACAATTATTACTCAGACCTATAATCATATACATCATGGCAGACTAAGTTACCATTGGAGTTGGCCCAAATCTTATTTCAGCCCCGGGGGGGGGGGGGGGGGGGGGGGGTGGGGGGGGGGGGGGGGGGGGGGGTTGGGGGGGGGGGGGTGGGGGGGGGGGGGGGGGGGTAGGGGTGTCCGGTCCTCTACCAAAATTGGGTATCGAATGTTCATTAAGCCGGTGATAAAAAATTGGACCATTTTATAGTGACCAAATTATACAAAAATATGACCCATTTAATTTTATATAGTTGGTTCCAAAATGTCGACCCATTTTCTATAGTTGACGTGAAATTTCCCACCATTTTCATAGTAATCTTAGCAAAATCATCCCATTTTTCATAGTAAACCTTTTCCTGAAAGTCAAGAAAATCACCATTTTCATTGTGATTTTTACCAAATATCAGAAAAAATTGACTCCATTTTCATAGTAAATTGGTGACCACAAATTGAAAAATGGACCATTAATGTAGTAGCAATGACCTCAAAAAATGACCCATCCATATAGTAGCATGGTGGGAAAAAACCTACCCATTGTTATAGTAAGCGGGGTGAAAATGTGAACCCATACCGGGCGGCACATATGTACCTACCCGTTTCCACTGAGTAACCCCCCATGATTTCAGCATTCAATTACCCTAAAATTGCAATATTTTTTATGGATGCACCAAGGTTAAAATTCACATGCACATGTACATCGGCAAAATAACAAAAGTTACATACACCCAGAAAGTTTACATGCAACCCAATTGCCTGCATGCTTCTGGTAATTTGAAGCCTGGTTATATCCTGGTGGTCTGTACAGAGCCCTGGGGTACTCTGTACTTCAGAGCACATCGCTTGGATAGATTTTTACCTAATGAACAAAGGAGCGGATTGTGAGTGGGTCAAAGAGGATCCTGTCAGTCAAGTAAGGTGCCTCAACACTAGTCTGACCTACAATACCCAGCATGACTTAACAAAGATGGATTGGACTATGAAGCATTGGACTGAGTATCAAGGACTGCATTACGTACATACGAGCTTTATCTTGAGTCCATTTAATTACAGCTCATTGCCAGTTGCCAATGGTTGAAGAGGACACAACAATAATTTCAAGAAAAAAATGCACCCCATTTTTTCTAAACCAAGTTTTTGCATATTAGAATGCTACCAACGTTAAAATCAATGCTCAAGTGAGTAAGCGGAAAACTTATCTTGTATGTAATAAAAAGATGATTGTAAATTTTCTGCCTGCACAACAGAAAACCCAAAAAACATCTTTTAAGGGACAATTAGGACGCAGGCATGTTTTAAACTTGTTTTTGTTTCTTTTTTTCTACTTTTTTTGTCCAATAAATCTTTAAAACATCAAGTTCAAATGAAGAAATTTGTAATCCTTAGAAAATCTCCTCACATTTCTTAAACTCTTGCGCAGGCTTTTTATTTATATCCATACAGGAGCATTCATGCCCAGTGTATACATTATTACAGTCCTCATGTTAATTAGATAAGAGTGATTGCTGATATTACATGGAACAAATTTTGATGGCCAAACCCTTGCGACCCAAAACTCTAATCAGTTAATAAAGTCTCATTAGTTCTTACATTTAAACCCTGGACTTGATGGAAATGGCAAAGCTTTCAGCATAACCAGGGAAAATGATGGATGAGAATGTAAACACTATTACTGGACCATATGATGGATAGCTGTATGCCCCACTGGACGTGTGCATTCAAACATGTAGTTATACTGTGTACCCAGTACAAATACCAGAAGCATATATCGGGTAGAATTACATAGAATTCTAATAAAACAATGGTTCAATAAAATAAAGGAGGAATGTGCAAATTAGAAATCCTATGAGTTGAATCTTTTAGGAAGATTAATCTATGCACACAAGTACTGGAGGGTAATAACATAGAAAGGTGTGGCCGTGGCCCACCAAGTTAATTATTTGGCTTACCCAGTATATTACCTGTTCAACTTACATATATCAAAGGGGCATTTTGTATCGCAGTTTGTCCTCCGACTATACCTCAAAAAGTTGATTTTTAATATCATCTGAACTGTTGGATAAATTATGTGTGGCCCAATCGTATTTCCCATTCAATCTACTATAGAAGAATTCCCAAGGGTGTATTTTCTGTCCTAAATAGACAAAAATTACTACCAGTGGCATATGGGTAGTGGGATGTGAAAATTGGCTCATAACATCACATCATAGAATCACCTGAAATTTTGAAAAAACCTTTTCCTCGAGGATGTCTGTGAACCAAAACCAAACTGAAGTGCTAGCCCAGGGTTACAATAAGTTCATCTAACAAGGACACAGTTCAGTGGGTTTACTTGTACATACATTGACATGAACTGCCTTGTGTATCTGGTATCATATATCATACCCAAAAACCAGGGGTGAATTTTATAAATACATTGGTTGAATGAAAGCTACTGACATGTGCCAAGGGAATTGAGATTTTAACTAGCTCATAGTGTAGAATTCACAAAGGTACCTTCATGAATTGCATTGGGTGACTTTGTAGATTTAGTTTTCATTGATGAATAATGTGAAATGTAAATAAAAACAATAAATTAATGTTTAATTTGGATTTTTGAACTTTGACCCCTAAATTATGGGTCAAGTGATGGGATCATGATTGTTTTTAAATTGCTTACGGTCTACTTTCTGTCCTAGAAAATGTAAGTAATTATAAACTGTTAATGAGTGAGTATACAATGATTCCTTTAACTCAATTATAGTGAGTATGAACCAAATCAAGACTTTCAAAATTAAAAAATAATTTAACTCCAAAGGCGTATTGTTCACTGGCTTTAGAATGAACTTCACCTTTTGAGTTGAAATGCCTTTTAGAAAGTGATATTCACTCCGTTGGATTAATACAGCTGTAACATACTTCAAGGAAGTGTGTGAACGTACACTTTCTACATTTTATGAAAGTGGACCTTGTACCAAATTCATAATGACTTTTTGATTCAAATGTTATACATAACACATCTGTTTTTATTCTCCACAGACATAACTGACGTGTATATTTTCAACACATGATGGAGGTTTCAACAATGCCTTACTTTCATAAAATTTGTTATGTTTTTTAAAGGTGCGTGTTTCTGATCGCCTTTGGGACCCCCCGATTACCCGGAGATATAACGATTTTTGATATCAGATGAAAGGCCACATATTTTTCTCATTGTTGGCCCTGAAATTTGATCCCCCAATCCATTTCATTCCCAAGATCTAACAAAATGCTGTTTAATGGTTAACCATCAATATTAGCACAATATTGAATAGGCGTTGCCATAGTGCATTATGCGTCTACACTCAAAACTGCAAGTTAAGGGGAGTCCACTTCTGGCCTGTATGGCCTTTTGACGCCTCCTCCCTATTATCGATTGTTATAATTGTATTGTTTGATATAATTAATATAATATGTTTATGCTTTTTGATATATGGAAATAAAGTTCAAAGTTCAAGTGCCAGGTTCTCATATCAAGTAGAGAACACAATAGACATAAATCAGTACAAGGCACCTTTAATCGTGAAATTGTAAGATTGTAAATAAGCATCTGGTATTATTTGCTTACTTTAGATTCCAGTCAACCTATTTGGTAGGTTATAATCCATCATCTTAAAGGTGCAACCAGAGATTTCAATAACAGGTGTCCCGAAAAAGTGAAAATTCTGATTTTGGCACTGGTGCAAACTTCCATCTGTAGGGGACTGAGATGAAACTGATTTTTTTTGTAAAAAAAATGTGAAATTTCTAATTTCAGTTAGGAGCAAATCATGAAACTCATCCTATGTTTTCTATTGAAATCTGAGCATACAATCACTATTTTACTCCATTTTAAGTTTTTTTCTGTACAAATAAAGGTAAGGAACCTATTGAGCATCTAATCAATAGGACATACTACATATCAGAGAAAATTTGGATGACTTGAATCTCTCATTGCACCTTTAAAGTGACAATTCAGAGATCCGACGGTGATCATAACCTCTTCTGTTTGTCCCTAGTTCTACAGAAGGCCATGAAACATCCTATGT
>JAMKCH010042777.1:0-12683 GCA_023653785.1 Ophioderma brevispina
ATCCAGTGCCAAAAATTTTGAGGGTCATTTCAAGGTCATGTGGGGTCATCCAAGGTCAAATCCATACACATGGTAGTATGGTCATGAAAACTGATGGGTGTAGTACGCATTCATTGCCGAAAATTTTGAAGGTCATTTCAAGGTCAACTAACTCAACATGTGGTAGGTCATGAAACTTTGGGAATGTGGTCAACATTTGTAAACCGAAAATTTTGAAGGTCATTTCAAGGTCAAGTAGGGTCATCTAAGGTCAAATAACTACAAATAGTTGTATGGTCAATGTAGTCAACATTTGATACCGTCAAATTGCAACTGCTATGGCAGCAGCCTCAGTGGTTTGAGAACCACTTATTTCCATCACAATTCTCCCTGTGATCTTAAAATTATATTTCCCTCCATTTACTATCGCGACGGGCGGGGGACCTTTGTGGTTCGAGAACTGACCTGTTATAAGTAGTTAAACTATTTTGAAAAAGTGCTGTCTGAGATTAAAGCGGAAACTGCCGAATAAAAAAAATTATGAAATCAGCATGTGATCATTGTTGTTGAAGGTTAATGTAGCCGTTTACTAATTACTAGATGCTCATGTGCAATCACCTTAAAAGCTTTGAAAGGTAATATTTAACAAGCTTCGTGTGTGCGTATGTTCAAGTTAGCGTGTGTATGTTGATGTTTTGGTTAACCTTTTTCAAATTGGTCATGCACAGGCACCTTAACTCCAATTGCCAATGCCACCAAACTCATTTCATAGGTGCACCATAGACAGTTGCATGTCATGGTAAGGTTAAAGGTCTCAATTCCAAGGTCAAAGATTATTAGAAGTGAATGTGTGCAGAGAGTGAAGGGGTGCACCACTAAAGAGTTTGGGCAAAAACTGGGGGATACCAAGTACTAGCTCCTTTTTAAAACCAAAGTGCCAACATGTTTTAGGAGATATCTTACCAACTATTAGACTAAAGAACGTGCAAAATGAATCATAGAAAATGGCACATAAACCAAAACTGAAAACTAATTTTGATTTTGCTGATAAAGGACTTATATTGCTTGATCGCATTACTTGGTGATCAGAGACAAATTTGATTGATCGTCTGTCAGGGGTGTCTATTTTTCCAGAAAACATAAATTCTTCCCGGCATTACCAACATCTGGCAAAATTCTTCCCCATATTCACCCCTATTTCAATACTACAGCTGCCACCAAGTGACCAGGTCATTTTCATGTCCTGTATTTTTAATGTAAACATGATGGGCTTTTTATTTTATTTGACTTTGTTATTACTTTTTTAAAATGATGAAATTTATATTAAAAAATTAATTAGAAATTCACCAAAAGAGTAAAATTATTCCATTGTGTTTGCAGCAATTAACAGAAGAATAGATACCCCTGTGACGTCTGCTCAATATGAAGAGCTTTATTGTCACATAACATTGCTCAGGGATCTTGAAAAGTTCTAAAATGAGTGGTATATTTTATTTCAGTCTTTTTGGGACTTACACTTTGCTTAATGAAGAACCCTTAACTCCAGAGATAGCTTTTCCATCATTGGCTTTGTTTTCCCTCTTTGATCGCTTTCTGTTCATAATTCCTGTTGGTTTGTCATCATTTGTCACTGGCTATGTGAGTACCAAGAGGTTGGAATCATTTCTGCTTACTCCTTGTGGCACTGATGTGGTATCTGATGATGACATTACATCGACAGCTACAATGCCATCTGGAAATAAAGAGGTAAGGACAAGAGATCTTTCTGGGAACCATTTTCTGTTGTGTAGAACAATTGAAATGGATGTACATAGTGCAATGTCTTATGCATTTTGTTTTCCAGAATCAAGCATATCTATCACAATTGTGTAGTGGTCACAGCTGCTTGAAAGTCTCAATATGACAAAACCAGAATAAAACCAAAAATTATCAACTAATTTGGATTATTAATACCACTGATTTCAACCTGTGTAAATTTTACAAAATTTCATTGCGGGCAAATATGGTTTTTCTTAAAAATTGTTTTTTTCTTAAAAATCTAGTTTAACATGTCTCTCTATGGGGAATTGACATATAGAGGGTACATACAAATCCTGACCTTTGTAGGCCTATATGGCAAGATTTCCTCAATGGATTTTTCTGATTTTTGCAGAGATAATAGCTCTTGCATGTCCCAACATATATCAGTTGTCAAAATTGGGTCGCCACTGATTAAACTTGCTCTAAAAATAAGAGACGGTTTGCATGGGGTCAAACAGCTGTGTGGTCTACCGGCTCTCTACCCAGCTGCACAAATGTGTATCAACATTATTCAATGCTGGGAAGGTAATAGAGTCCCTGCAGGAGGTGTAGTGATCCCCTTACAGCAACATTATATGGTGGCGTATGGCCCAATCACTGTGAAAGAGAGATGAGCACTCCATTTTAGTACACCTGGGTTGAGAGCTGCAGTGGCGTAACCAGCTTTTTTTTCAGGGGGGCTAAGGGGGGGCAGACATATTTTCAAGGGGGGCAAGCATATATTACAATTTGTCAGTATATTATATGGCCTATGTAAATCACTAATTTTTCAGGGGGGGCAAGATTCCCCACAGGAGAGCTGGTACCCATTTGTACCCATTTGGGTAGAGAGGAGTAATTGATGTAAAGTACCTTACTCAAGGACACAACACATAGACTGCAGTTGGGTTTGAACTCTCAACCTTTGGCATGAGAGTCAAGCACTCAATCCACAGGAACATTGTGGTTTTAATAATTCTTGCTAATTTTTTGTTGGAGTATCTGTGATCAAAGATGAAAATGATAGGTAATTTAACATGACCTTACAAATACTTTTCATTTTCAGGGAAATTGTAGCCATTTGTTTGCAAACAATACAAATCATTTCACACCGAAGGCTGGCAGTGATGTTGAACTGAAGCATGTTGAAATGTCACTCAACCTTGCCAAACAGTACTTACCAGATTGTTCTGAACAGAGCGTGCCTAATGACATAGACATACAGGTAAAGTCAGACAAAACCTTAGCGCTAACCTAAAATGAATTATAGTCCTAACATTAACTAATGGTAAAATATATGGGATATTTATTATGTGTTCTTGTTTGAGTATGTGTTTGCCAATTATCAGAATTTATCAATAGTTGCACTAGAGACAACATATCATTTACGATGATGGCAAGAATGAGGGGGTCAAACATTTTTTTAAAACAACTGGAATGTAGGCAACATTCAACTACTGGAGGGGGGCAATGAAGACTCATTTATCTAAAATCTGCTCTTTTACGTCATGAAAAAGATTAGGTTTTCTAAACTAATAACCAGTCTACACATAAAAAAAAAATATTTACACACACCTGCCTTGTGTTGGTCCCCCCCCCACCAACTTGTTGGCGAAGGGGACTATAGAACTGCTAGCCGTCCGTGTGTGTGTGTGTTCGTCCCACGCGATCTCTTTGGATCTAAGAAAGTGTAGGTGTCCATCTTCACGAACAATGTATCTCACGTAGGCGGTGGGTGGGATCATGGTCCATTGGCATTGGTCAAGTCAAACTGTGGTCAAAAATCGGGTCAAATTGGTCAAAATGGGCTATAGCTATAATAAACATTGTCCAACACGATATCTTTGATTGGAGCAAGTATGGATGTCCCATCTTCGCACCATAGAAGTCGCTCAAGTAGGCGGCTGATGAGTTCCGGAGGAGGGTCATGTGGCATTGGTCAAAGGTCAATGCGTCAAAATCGGAAAAATGGAGATAAATGCTATAACCTTATAGGCGAGAAATTTGGTGGGTGTGATCAACTTTCTGTACCAAACTTTTGAAGGTCGTGCGGGGTCATCAAGGTCAATCACTAAACTTTGTAGGAGGATGAAAATTGGTGGGTGGGTCAACATTCAGTGCCAACCATTTTGAAGGTCATTTCAATGTTGCAGGGTCATCACTGTCAAATCACTAATCATGTGGTAGGAGGAATGAACTTGGTGGGTTGGTCAAAGTCCACAAATTTTTGGAGATCATGTCAAGGGGGAGCCTCAGTTTTCAAGACACTTATATCGAGCACAATCTTCCCTCAATCTTAAAATTATGTTGCGTCTTGTTCTTTGCCTACCGCAACCTTTTGTGGTTCAAGAACCGCTTTGGTTAAATTTAATACTCATTCATGTTTTCATTGAAAATTTGAATTTCAGCTTATGAACCTGCAATCTGCATGGGACAGAACAGACACAGAGCCAGTCCTAAAGGATTTTGATATACAAATTGAATCGGATGTGTAAGTCTGTGCTTAAACGAATCAGCATGTAATTGTTTTGCTTTAGTTTTAAAATCCACTATATTGGAGACGTAATACATTTTTTGGCACCTGATGACACACAGGTGAAACCGAATGCACCATGATTGGAGGTTTCCCAGCCCGAAAATGAAGGTTGCCCAGCCCGAAGCAGTATCCACCAATTCATATGATATGAATATTTTTTATGCATTATATAATGAACCATTGGAAGCTCTACCAATGTTGGCCAAGATGCCCAAAAGAATGGAACACTTTATTGTAACAACATGTGGGGGTTTTGACCTATAAAATGCTTCTGGAACTGTCAAATTATGACAGACGCACATTTTGACGGGGGGATGAAAGCGGCGGTTTTATGCATGTAACGCGTGAAACAGGCGAGACGCTCACCTTATTTTGTCCCTGATTATAGAATCCTTGATAATCCAGCCTCTCGGATATTGCTTGAGTGTCTTAATGATCAGATCATCTGCTAAAGCCTCATGCAGATTAACTCACTGATTGCAAAGAGCCTGGAAGACTGCCAAAAGCTGATCGTCATAGTTAACAACTCCCTTAGATGGACATGTAATATGAAATCCTACCCAATCAAATGCCAGTCACATGCCATTAAGAAGTATGTCCCAAATAAAATGCAAAGAAGAGAAGGACATAAATCCCAGTGTGTAGCGTATGACCCTAAGCTAACAGTTGACGGCGGTAAGACACCAGCCAATGTGATTCCTTGGCAAGCTGATCTTCAAAGATCTTAAGGACCAAGCCATCAGACAATCTGTGAAAGGCAAACTAGAAGATATGTTGAAAGCCACAGTGAAGTGTCAACTCAACGGCATCACAAAGTTGTGGATATACAACAATACAATCATACCCATAATGACTTGTGAATTCACTATCTAACATTTTTCCCAATTACGTCGAGAACCTGGAAGCTATCTGCAGCAAAAATTTGAAGAGGTGGGCAGGAATAAGCTGATGTACCACCTAAACTGCTCTCTACCGAAGTAGAAAGTATGGCTTCAAGTAAAGAGACCTACCACGTCTGTTAAGTACATGCAAGTTACTAAATATCATCTCAGCAAACATTGATGGAAGTATGCAAACTCTGTACCAAGACTGCATCCAAAAGAAGGCAAAGCAAGTTAGATGGAATGGGGTCAAAGAATAGAGCAGAGAGATTGCCACATAATCCTTAATGAAATGTGCAGAGAGCAGACAGATAGAGCAGGTCTTGGTTTTCAGAAAGACTCAGAAGCCCATCAAAGATATGAAGCCTCAGCAACACCAACAAAGCAGGCTGTAGGTGTTTGTGGATGGATGGATGGATGGATCATTGCTGTGCATGACCAACTGCGATCTCCTGCAAATCTAAGACTATGGGGCCAAACCAACCTAGGCTCCTGCCAACTTAGTCACCACAGCAACTGTACACTGTTCCACATCCTAAATGGCTTCAACTACTCCCATCAAAGCAGCCAATACAACTGGCTTCGTGACCAAACCCTGAAAACTATTATATCCGGGATGATGCCCTTCATAGACCAGGCTAATAAAAGGAAATATCGCACACAAGACACAGGCTATATACCCGCTATTGCATTCCACACTGCAGATGGTACAGCCTACAGAAACCCAGCCATACCACTCCCAAAGGAAGAGTCACAAACATTCTATCCAAAAGGCCTGTGACTGGGAAGTTCTGATGGATGAAGAACACAACAAATAGTGTGGTTCCCTCCCCAACTAGTAGAAACCGCCAAAGGTCCTGATTTCATATAATCTAGTCAGAACGGACCAGAACAGTAATCATAATAGAACTTACTGTTCCAGTGGAGAACCTGTCCAATGCATATGCCAGGAAAAAGTGTAAATGCCAAGACCTTGTAGCTGAGTGTGAAAACGGAGGATGGTGCACCCACTACTTGCCAATTGAAATATGAAGCAGGGGCTTCTGCACACATCACTAAGCAAATGTATTGCTGAAATAGGAGTCTCAAGTGGTAAAAGAAAATCTGTTGTGGACACTGCCTCAAAGACTGCACTGAGAGCAAGAGCTGCAGTGGCAGTGCCGGGGGGGGGGGGGGGGGGGGGTGGCATGGGGGATTCAATCAGATGAACTTCACAACACCTAACAGACTTCTAAAGGAAAGGGGGACGGTTGAGCGCTCATAAAACTGGTTTAACCCGTCCTGAGACTCTAGAGTAATACTAGTGTTAGTGTATAAAACCTAACACAAAGAGAGGAAACCACAGTTCAAGGAACTTTTCCCAAGGTTCACCTAAAAGAGCGTTTTGATTAAAAATGGAGGCTCATAATAAAAGGGGGTGAAATAAGGCTCCGGAGGTGACAGCACTGGTGATCTTCCAATGAATAACTTGGCATTCTCTTCATTAGTGGACAATTAAGTTGATAATGCAGTAAACGCAAGTTTCAAAATGACTAAGTTGGCATGAGAGGATCAGATCAGGTTGCATAATATTATGTCAAAAATATAAAAACAAAGGACTTAGGAGATGAAGATTTGAAAGTGAAGAAAACTGAACTGTTGCAAAAACCTTTTTTATTTGTTTTTTTTATTTTTGGTTTTTTTAAAAAAAAAAAGGAAAGTATACTTAGTAAAGGTTTTGTGATTGCTATTTTGTGTACTGAACTCCCCCAGAGTAATAGGCAGTTAATCAAAATACTTCAGAAATGAATTTCTGTTGTTATTCTGTTACTCTATTCCAACTCAATTTTTTGGATTCATGGAATTTTAGTAACGATCTGGCTGGTAGTTTGACAACTAATCATTTGCATGGCAAGCTGACGATGGATTGTTGGGCCCGTAGGGAGTCGGAAAATTCAGCGCTTCTGCGATCATTTTGGAAGAATGTTTCTTTTTTGAAGTGTGATATTTTTTCTCCACGGTAAAGAATATATATAGATGTCAAGTCACTTGAACTATGTTACATGGTTTATGAAGTGTATGTGTTTCTGTGAATCCAGTGTGAGACAATTACCTGATGATAATGACTCTTGTCCTAATCTTTTTTGAGACGTGTTTTCTAGAAAGGTCCGTGGCTCCGCTTTCTCTTAATAATCCATCATCTCCAACCTCCCTATTTTATAACACGAAGTGTCACATGTTTTGTTGTTTGAATAAAGCTAATCTACACCTAATGAATCACATCATTTACCTTTATTACACCCTACATATGTCCTCCTTTTTGAGTATCAGAAAAGTTAAATTGAGGTTTGGCTTCATTTTTTGTAATGGATAAACAAAGTTGACGACAGTTTGATGACGAATAAATGGCACACATGAGACTGGTCTAGTGCAAATTTTGATTTTGCCACTGGCATCGAGAACCTAAAAATATGCAGACATAACCTAATTCATAATAGGCCAAGAGCATTAGTTATAACTGGAAATACTGAAACAAGACTAATTTTTCAGTATAGGTCCAGGAATATGAGTAGAAAACATACTAAAAGTTCCCCAAAATCCCCATGGCTCTCTCTCAAAATCCAAGATGGCATCCAAATTGCCGCAATTTTCTAATTTTTATGAGACTTTCCAACCAGACAGTTGGAAATTACAAACAAAGTGTCTATATATATGTTTTAAGGCACAGAGAATCTACTAAGTCATTAATTTTTAGACTTAAAACCACCAATATCCTAAACTAAGATGGAGACCAAAATGGCTGCCATTTTCTGATTTTAATATAACTTGATAAGTCGGCGAATTTTAGAATGTCACAATAAGTGTCCTAACATATGTTTTAAGGACAAGAGAATCTATAATAGAAGCATTATTTGGGTGTCCAAAACTCTAAGTAGCCACAACCATGATGGCTTAAAAACTTGTTCATCTTATTATGGTATCATATGATACAAAAAGATTGAGAGTTTCTCCGGTTACAATAGTTGTCACATCCATTCACCGTCATCTGGTGCAGCATCTTCAATACTTATGTCATCATTGCACAATCTCATTATCATTGACATCTAATAATGTCGGAGCAGTGATGTTGCAATTTTGACCACAGCATTTACTGTACATTGAGGTGTATTCAGGTGTATCAAAAAGAATCCAAGATGTTTCTTGCAACTTGCTACCTCATTAGGTTTGATCAAAGTGTCTGGTGTGAATGAGAAGGTCGTTTGTAATTTTGTACATGTCGCCATAAAACCCTTTTATTTGGAGGCAGATGCTCCCTCCATTCTTTAACCGTGAGATAAGTGTGAAAACCGTGACTGATTGCCCGTTTGTATGCTACGTGTCGTTATTCATCCAGTTGCGGATTTAAGAGTCGGCAGAGTCAGCAGCTGCTTACAGGGCCCCCTAAAATAGTGCTCTCAGGGCCCCCTCTGACACACCTTAGTCGCACTTAAAGTGCGAGAGTTGCTTTGCTCTTGACGCTAAACGGGGCCCCACCTTAACTGCTGACAGGTCCTTTCCCTTAAATCCGCCACTGATTCCTCAAGTGGATTTAGAATGGCTGCCCCCATATTTTTTAGGAATGTCATTATGTACTATTGTTAATAAAGCTATCCAGTAAGTCCCCTTAGGATCCTTATCACTCCCATATTACCTTTAAAAACCATTCTGCCATTCTGATTTGTTTTTAAATATGTTGTAATATATATAGTTCATTCTTTCGTATAAGTCCTCAAAATCTCAGTAGAAGGTCCGTCTTTAACCATTAATAGTTTTTCATCGGGGACCAGGTTATAAGGCCTGAAGACTTGTAGACCTCAGTCATCTATGATGTGGCTAATGTTTTGAGGCTCTCCACAATCGCATTTGAAGTGCTTTGTACGCCAATGCCAGTTTCTGAGTCTGTTGAGCTTTACCCATGCTTACATATCAACTTCGCAGTCTTTGGGCTTGCTAGATGGTCTGTGCCACAAACTGTTTTAGGTTCAGGGTAGATGAATGGACCATTGCTCGACCATTATGTCACTGATCCAGGATGATCGATAGGGTATACTGCGACTGCAGCTGTCATGGATTGGGTAGCAAATGAGGTGGGGGATTAGGCTGCCAGGTTCATCACACTTCCTTGGTGGAGCTTGATCATCTGAAACTTCCTCCTCAAGTTTATAGGATCTATGCCGACGAATTGCCAGGATATTCTCCGGCGGCGTCCGCCCAAAGGAACTAACAAGTCTCATGTCTCATCATCAAAACGACATCAATCTTGTGGTGTGTGACTCTATATTGGTGCAGTGTATTCAATGCAGTTGAGTATGCCAAAACAACATTGATGTTAAATCATGTGGAAGTGTCGAAAGAGCCACCCATCCAGGTTCCTGAGCGCCTGTGTGGGAGATTGCACGTGCTGCGTCTTGGCAGCGACTGCCTTGGTTGTTCATTGAAAGTAAGGCTGCGTTCCATTATGACAGCACATATGTGACTTTGTTGTTGGGTCGTGTGACGTTCATCTCCATCTAGATGAATTTTAAGATCATCTTTTGCGCAATGATTTGGCAACTGTGAAAACAGAACTGACGGTCTTGGATTTGCTGAGTTTCAAGTGTCATCGGGGATGAATTGGCTACATGAATAGGTCTTTCGCAACACATTTGGGGTCTAAGGCCGCAGAAGATCAGCAGCCATTCCAAGGTGCCGTATCATCTGCGTATGAATACTGTGAACAATCTCTCTTTTTGGCATTTCCTTCTGGAGATGTTAAATGTTGAAAAGCACTGGAAGGAAGAGGAACAGAACCTTGTGGGGACACCATATCCGAAGTTTGCACTTTCTACTTGCATTACCATTTGATGTCTCCAGACGAAGATCTGTCCTTGGGAATTAGCAGCATTGTGAAACATTGACAAGCTTGACATCAGGGAGGGCTTTGAGTAGCTTGAGGTAGAGACCCTCTATGCCAGACTGTATTATACGCAGTTAGATCTATGAAGACTGAGACTAAGTATCCCAAGCCGTCACCGTATGTAGAAATAAATGATGTCTATAGTTAAATTTCATGAATATTGAAGTTTGTTAAGGATTGGTGGGACAATATGTACATATCTTAGTAGTGCGCCCTATACACCAAACATGAAAGTTAGTGCCCGGACCGATGACAATAACTTACAGCTTCGCTGACTCTGGTGGGATTGTAAGGGGGGGAAGGATTCCTGCTTCTATACTAGAGTTTTGAATACAAATAAACGTTTCTGGTATCTCTTCCTGTCGGCTTTACGGAGATGAGGAGTTAAAGGGCTTGTTCTGATTTTTGTCTATATCGTGTGTCTCATATTATAATTATGAGAGCCTGGCCTTGTGACACACTGACCATCAATACATGGGAAGAAACAGCTTGCGGTTTTTGATGTTATATAGATGCGACTGAGAAAAATACGTCTTGCATCTGATAAATCAAAATTTATAACTCTTACGGGTAAATCAGGGGTCCCAAAGCTATGTGAGTTGCATTCTGGTATCTGGTAAAAAGCCTAAGGGCACGTTAAAAGTTCTCTAATGTGATCTTTTTCTATGGCAACCTATAAGGTTGTACTCATCAAGATGCCAAAAGAGGGCTGCTCAAGTAAGGATGTGAGCACAAAGATCTAAAAAGAGAGAGGCACAGCCTGAAGCCTATTCCTTATTATCGGGCATAATGTTGCCAAGTAAGAACATCAGAGGTGCATTACCTAGAATGGACAGTACTTGTAGATGGTGGGGCATGCCTATCTATGCTGTATTTTTTCGTGCCCCACGTCAGGGGTGGACGACAAAATAGTGTGAAATTATAAAAAATAAAAATTCCTAAATCTAATAACCGTCTTTCTTTGCCTAATAAAAGCTGCTCTTTTTCCCATATCAGTGTCCAATGGATCACACAAATTGATACATATAGGAAACGATTTTTGGAAGTGGCTAGCAAACACCCATTATTCGGCAGTTTTTTCATTTATATTGCGGTGTTAAAAACCTGGTTACGGGCATGTGTTCATATTTCCAATCTCTAAATGTAAACATGAAGTATAGTTAAAATTTATTTGCCACCATTCCATTCATTATTATCATTCATAATACGTGTATGATTTTGTCACTGCCATTGTGCAATGGCTGCCAAAGTTGCAGCTGGGACAATCTGGCTGAAGCTGAGGCTTTCCCTGGTCAAGCTGCCACCAGATAAATAGTCATGAACCCTTAGGATTTTTTTGGCTTCCTACATATTTTTTTTAAGATTCCCGTACATTAAATCTATTTCAACTTTGATTTGTATTTCTTAACTGATGGTTTAAAAGTTTAGGATAAAAGTAACAAAGGGTGGTCTTTTTTTTGGTTGCTATTAGTTTTTGGCAGCTCTAGAACATGCTTTTAAGTAGATTCTTTTGCCTTAAAACATAACGTTAGACCCTAAGTATTATTTCTAATTTGCATAAGAAGTTATGATACAATTAGAAAATGGCGGGAATTTTGGACGCCATCTGATTTTGGGTACTATTACAGTTTTGAACTTCTCAAAATAAGACTTTCATTGCATTCCCTTGTGCCTTTAAACATATGTCCGGCACACTTTATTTGTATTTCCAACTTGTCTGTTGCAAAGATACGATAAAATTGGAAAATGGCCCCCCCCCGGCATTTTGTTTGACCGCCATCTGAATTTTGGGTACTTGTAATTTTGGAAGAACTCTCAAAATAATGACTTCATTGCATTCCTTTGCCTTAAAACATAGGTTGGCCTTATTTTGTATTTCCAACTTGTCTGGTTGCAACGATACGATAAAATTGGAAAATGGCGGCCATTTTGACTCGCCATCTTGAATTTTGAGAGAGCTCCAGGAGGATTTTCGGGTACTTTAGTATGTTTATTCACTCTATTTCCTGGCCTATCCTTGAAAAATTCAGCTGTGTTATGAGCTATTTCCAGGTTTTAGCCTATTGATCTAATGCTCTTGTACTATAAAATGTTAATACAAGCAGACATTTTTAGACAAATGTGAACACATCATGAAATCCAATGCATTAATATTTGTAAGGAAAAGATGCCACACACACACCCATAAAATGAAAAATCCAATGTCGCGCATAAATGTTCCTAAACAACTTCTATACACTGAATAACATATGCACATGGGCAATAACAAATTCAATGCATGTTTTTGTGGCAATCATCTTCTCTTATAACCTTTCAGGAAATGTTTGTATAGATTTAATGTTAAAAAATGTTGCATTATTGTGTTTTCTCTCTTCACCTCTATATTAAACCAAGCATGGCATTTGCAGCTCAGAGACCATGATACAAAATCTTCTCTCCGAACACATCTCTGTTGGCTCCTTATGGATAAACACAGGTGTGAAGATGAACAGAAATTGGCCTAAACATTAACACATGCTTAGAGTTTTGGTTGTAAGCGCTGTGCAAAATAAGATAGATTTTAGATTTTTACTGTGATTTTTTTTAATAGAAA
>JAMKCH010042778.1:0-22189 GCA_023653785.1 Ophioderma brevispina
GTCTTCCTGCCTTAGGACAGGCGACACAAAAACCTATGGCATATCATAATTCGGAACAGATGCATGAGCCAAGGCTAGAGGAGGAAGAGGTATTAGTATTTAATGACACATCATTGCTATTATGTCATTTTAGTGTCACGAAGATACTTTTATCACATACACATTAGGGAAGAAGCCCAGTTTTAGAAGCATGAGGAAACCGGAGTACCGGAGAAAACCTGCGAGACTGGGTATGGACTGGAAACCAAACGTACATGAAATCACAGGACCGACCGAGGGTTGCACCTGGGACCACAGTGGTGCAAAGCGAGGGAAGACCCACTGCGCTAACCCGACCCCCCCAAGCCAAGGCTTGAACCAGTAACAAATGGCTACTAATGTGCACTTCATCAGCGAATTACTGAAACTGACCCCTACATGACCTTTACCTGACAATTTTAAAGATCTGTAAAGAGCCACCACCCAATATCAATTCATTTTAATGTACATCAAAATCCACCATATTAAATTTGATGCAATTACATTTTCAAAATGTTACCAATTACTGTATTTAAATGACTCCTTATCTGATGCCACTTTTGTTAAGGTTGTCAGTGCTTCTAATTGAGTATAATGCAAGTTTTTTCTGCACACATTATTCATGAACGCATACCTAATACGTACTAGGGCAAGTGTCAATATAAAAATGAAATATGAAAACGCTGGATTAAAGGTATAATTGACAAAAGAAATCTCACCTCTTCCCCTATCAGTATTCCATCCATATGATTTTCAAAAAGGTGCTATATACTTTGCAATATTAATTGTATGAAAAGACACTTTCCCAAATGTTAGGAGCCAAGCTTCTATAGAGTATATCATCAATCTATGTTACTTTATTTGCTAAATACTTTGGTGACTGTTTTTGAAAGTTTGTGTTTCAAATTTATCTGGTTTAGCTAATAAACTAAATCAATGGGTCCTTTGAACCCTTAGGGGAGAAGTTACCAGATAAACACATACACAATATCCACCAATACGCAATGGCCTTACATTAATTAAAAATACTGCAAATTTATAACTTGCACAGAATCCCCATCAACGATTTAAATTGGCCTAACATTAGGGTCAAAGATAACATAAGGATCATTTGAGGTCAAACTGTACACCCAGGTAAATTTTGGGCCAGTGATTTTTTTTATTGATTATGTACAAAAGTAAGGGGGATCGGACAGGAATTTGTTTTAAAAGCTGTGTGGCGATTGAGAGGTATTAAAGGGGTTTAGGAGTGGAAAATATTATTAGTTATCGGGTGAAGTGGAGCTCCGATATGGGGAATTATCATGCGCAAAGCCCATAACCGGGTTCAGCCTTCGGCTTCACCTTCACCCGGTATGGGGCTAAGCGCATGGTAATTCCCTGTATCAAAGCGACGCTGAAACCGATAACGAATTTATCATACCACTAAGTCATTCTTAATATATTTATAACAACGCCAGATCTTTATCAAAAACAAATATTTTCTTCTGTAAGTAACAAATTAAAAACCAATTTTTTGTGCCCATCGTGTAGAAAACAAGAATGCGCTGAATATGTGCTCACTGACCGGATACGAAAACATATCCGGTAGGTACCCTTTTATCTCTCCTTAGTGGTATGATAAGAAAATACATTTTCACAGATATGAGCTGTGACCTTGGAATTACAGATACATTTCTCACACCAGATGTGACTTACTGTGGTCTTTTGGTGCACAAGTCATCAAAATTGGAGAAGGGATGTAAGCAGTAGAGCCATTTCTTTCTGGAGATGGGTGGCAACTCTGACACTGGATAGCATATTCTAGGCATAGGTCCTAAAAATCTGCTACCCGCCTGGGGTATACAAACAGTTTAACATTGTTGTTTCTACAACAAACACAAACAGAAGTTAACTCACGTTTCATACTCATGAACTGCTTCCTCAACTGCATGAAAGAATTCATCCAGACCTTGTCCTGTGACAGCTGAAACACCAACAGCCTGTGTACACAAACCCAAAAAGATGAAGATGTGCACTTAAAGATAATATCAGTGACTTGCTTGACTAGAGTACAATAAAATTAAAGGCCGACTCAGAGCAGACAATGGCGGCCAAGCCTCTTTCAATATAGCAACTCATCCAAACAAATCAAGATAGATTAAAGCCAATACAGACACAAACCACAAACCTATTTAGGCGCTTCTATTATCTGGCGGCGGATGAGGCGTTGCACAGCATGGTGTAATTTTTTTAGTTTTTGTCTTCTTTTTCTGTTAACACATATTTTTTTGTTAAACTTGGATCCTCTATAAATGATTCCGTGGGGAATAAGGGCTTCCCACAGCCCATGATAGGACTAATCCTCATAATCATATATGTTTCAAATGGACCGTGATTAAAATGCAGCATTAAAGAAATTGTGGGCACGATACCACATGTTTATTGAATGGATATCCTTCAGATTACAACTTTTCCGGTAAATATAACAAAACATAAACACCGATTGACACCATTGTTGCCAGAAAGTGCACTACAAATGGACCGATATGGGTATCAAACAAATCTACAAAAATGAGGATAAGGAAACGAAAGAAAAATAAATAACACGTACAGGGGGGGACTTTTTTAATCCAATAAATGTAATTAAAATTCTGTGCGGATATCTAGAATGCACACTGTTCCAAACTCCGAAGTCATTTGCTTCAAGCTTGTCGGCCATTTTCCAGCTTCCCAATTTTGCACATCTTTGCCCAAACTTCGTAAGATGGACTCGTGTAGTATAATTTTTTCATTTAAACAGGGAATATATTTGATAGTTGAGAATTGAAATCTGTTCTGTGGGGCCTGAACTATACGATAATGGAAATGTCCGCGGTTGTAGTGTACTCGGTATAGTGAATAGGCAATGAATCGCTTTCCAGACCAGGTCAGGAATTTTGAAAAACAATCGAGCCTAAGCCGAGAGTGCCGTATAAGCAAATTATACTGGTACAATTTCTGTTTTATTTTCTCAACTATTTCCAGTCGTATCAAACCATAAACACTCCGAATTTTGAAGAATTTTCATAGTAATGTATAATAACATTGTTAAATTAAATAATCCCTACGGAACTTACCTGTTAAGGACTGTGTTATGAGCATTCAATCCCAAAATCCGGCCAAATAACATATCCGAATAGTCCCGGTACCGACGTGTCTGGGATAAAAGGGCTTGGACTGTAGTGCTAAACTGCATGATGAAGACATTCTAAAATCTGGGTTTTCTTGGACACCACTGACTATCAGAGAATTTCCTGAGGATTGGTGCCTAATGTTCAAAACAAAATCATGTTTTTTGGCATACATAATGATTATCCATATACTAATCACTTTGTGAAATAGCTAAGCACAATCGATGTACTTCATATGGAATATCATAACTTTTGATGAAAATTTTCAAACATTTGCCATGAAATTTCACAAAAATTGCACAGGATGTTAGCATCATGTAGCAAAGTGCCATACTGCACATGTTCCGGACTTAGGGATAAAAAGTGTTTTAGTGTAAGAACCTACACGTAATTGAAGAATATGATGAAAAATAACTTTAAGGCTGACCAGAGATTTAAGAATATTAATTTTTGGTGTATTAATCAAAAATAGTCAAACTGAACTAAAGTGATCACCTAAAAGCTACAATTCACAAAGTTCAAGATGAAATAGATTTTCGTTTTGAGTAGTAACAGTTACGTGTAGATAACAGTACAATGAGAAGAAACGGTGTTAAAACAACCAATTCCGATCTGGAAATATATTTCAAAGTGATTTCTATAAGGAGGGCATCAATTTGAGCTAGCTATTTCATGCAATGATTAGTACGTCATTAGAATGAACCACAACCCAAATCTCCTCAAGAAAACGAACGTCATTGATTCCTTTTTTCCTCAATCGTTCATCAAGGTCTCTGATTGGTTAAAAGCCTGAAAATCTCTATGAGGGAATAGCAGCAACTATCAGAATAGAATGGTACAGGGGTGTTTTATCAAGCAAAATGGAACTGTGTAATTTGGGTTTATTTTTAGTTACATGATGTGGGCAAAATCATAACGTAGACATGGACTTAAATTTCCATATTTATGCCGACGATACACAAATATACATTTCTTTTAAAACCAGAATACCCAAAAATGCATGTCAATAGCCACTTTCTAAACTGGAATAAGTATAACCGAAAACTCAGCCACTGGATGACAGAGAATAAATTTTTTTTTCATATTTTTTATTTACAAAGCTCAATCCATAGCAAGGACGGAATTTTTCATAGCTGGAAACATTCTCAAGGACTCAATAAACTCTCACCTGTGGAACTCAAAGTTGGTAATGAATTAATAATAAATAATAATAATTTGCATTTATAGATGGCGCTCTACAAAGAACCACAGCGCCTTACAGAAAGAAAGACTTAATATGAAGCATAAAATTACAACAATAACAACTGAAATAGGTGAGTTTTAAGCATTACGTTTGAAAACGGCACAGATAGGGCTTCTCTACATTGAGTGGGAAGCGATTCCATAAGCGGGGCCAGCCACCTAAACGAAGATCTCAGCCTTCTTATGGGAACGGGGCACGATAAGCATTGTGGAATCGGAGGAGAATCGCAGTAGTGTCTGATTCTGACGTAGTGCTTTCCCTCTGAGGCATGCACAAGATTATTAAAATGAGGAGCAAGAGCGTGAAACATGTGAACAATAACATAATTTTGACATAAAATTCGGTCCTTAACAGGAAGCCCAATGAAGGGAGCGCAAAAGGTCGGCAGAGCACATGTCCCGACCACACGCAACGACAATGCGCGCGCTTATCTGCATACGCTGGCAGGCGTTTAAGGTCACATTCGCGAGCACCCTACATAAGGGAGTTGGCATAGTCCATGCGGGACAGGACAAGTGCTCTGACAGCGTGATGGCAAGCATCTTGGGTCAAAAAAACGACGAATGTTACCATATTTGCGAATGTGGAAATTAATAGTTGTCCACAAGGCATATAATTGTGAGATGACATATTCAAACTAGGGTCAAGAGTAACACCAACATTTTTAAACAGACGACGAGGGGTCTGATGGATAGCGTCATCAAGAATAAGCTGAATGTCAGGTAATCTGCTAAGGTACCCTTGGGCTGGGCAAGGGACAAAAGTTCAATTTTATCCTGATTAGCTGCAACTTGTTTGCATCAGCCAATGGTTGATCTTAGTAATGCAAAGCGGTAATGTAGCAAAGAAACCCGCTCGCAGTCACCGGCGATGTTAGGGTTGAATTCAGAATAAACGATGCGTATCATCAGCATAAAAGTGAAATCCATGGTTATGTTCTCGAATGATGGTGACAAGAGGGTTGAGTGTACATATGAAACCATGCGGACCAACTATCGAACCCTGGGGTAATGAATAATCAAGAACCATGTTTATTCGAAAGACCATTTTTAAATGGAAACTAGTGGTACTTTTTTAAGATATGTTTCAAACCATGACAAAACAGTACCATTTAACCCCAAAACATTTTTCTAGTTCTATCAAAAGGGATGGAGTGATCGACAGTTGCGAATGGGCCGACATATAAAAGAAGAACATTATTAAACCAGATATTCTGGTACGCAACTTAGGGAAGAAATTTTGATGTCACATTTGTTCATGACTCAACATTCAATTTTCTCTCTTATTTCTTCTGTTACTATCCATTTAAGAAACATCAAATTAATATCGCCAAATATATTGACCAGGACACAAAGCAACATGTCGTTCGCAGTCTCATTCTTCTCTCTCGCTTAGACTATGGTAATGCCCCCTTTTGGTTCCAAATCCAAGGATCTCGACCGTCTTCAATCACTCCAAAAACAAAGATGTGAAAACTCATTTTTAATGCCAGGACGGCGTGCTAGTCCATCCCCTCTCTTAAATAATCTTCATTGGTTACTTATACGTGAGCGTATAATATAAGATCTGTCGCATTTTTCAAATGCCGACAGGGAGTGCTCCAAATACATAGCAGATTTTATTGCATATAAGGCAATGTCACCACTGGGTCCAGTCACACGATCATCTATGGACAAAACACTTTTCTTACCGTCATGTTGGCCAAAATCGTATTGGGGACAAATCATATTATGTGTCTGCACCCTTATTATGGAACAGCCTCCAAAAAAAAAAACCATCAGGGAGGCTGTAACAATATCTTGCTTCAAAAAGGGCTTGAAGTCCCATTCGTATCCATCGATTGACTTCTGTTTTTGTTTTGTATTTTTCGTTGGCGCTTTGATCATTTTTTGAATGGCGCCTTATAAATGCTGTGTATGTCGGTATGTATGTAGAGTATGTATGTATGTATGACCTCTATGTCCAAGAAAATATCCTATTATACCAATACAGATGGGCACCTTGAGATGGCTTCTGGCAGATGATGAAAAAGGAGTACACACACATACCCGTAGATGTTGGTAGAATTCATCAAGCACCCCCAGGCTCTAGATCTTGTGCAGATTGGATTGTGTAGGAGGGGTCTCCTGAGCCCCAGGGATCTTGAAGGCCTGTCAAAATCTCTCATCATTCCACTGCAAACTCATTACCTCAATTGTAAATCTGTTGTGCAAAGGTGGGAGAAATGTACATCTAAAAATAAAGTAATAAATAGTCTGTTGCTGTTAGGTTAGCATGTCCTACCCCCCTCAAAGTCTCTCATCCACTCCACTGCAAACTAATTACATACAATGTCAATCTGTGTGCAAAGGTGGGGAATATACACATGAGACACTCAAAGAGACACTGGCACATTGAAAAATACGCACGCACGCCCTCAAGGATTTTTCAAAATCGATATTTTTGCAGATTGTAAAGCTTTTTACACATTAGCCCTCACCACCCCCAAAATAATAAGATCAAACCAGCGGTCCTACGGGGAAACAGAACGATTTTTTAATAATGGCGCCAGCGAAATTAATCAGCAGATGACAGAAATGGGTACTAACCACAAGAAAACGCATGCTGCATACATGTTTCACCAGTATGCACCCTGTTTGGCCGGTCTGAGACCTTTAATAGCAACGGGTACGAGTCTATGATATCATGTAATTACACACCCCCCCCCCTTTGTTGATTAAAGTTATGGAAAACTTAAAATATTTAGCCTGGATGTCTTAAACCTCTTATAACATCCCTATCTGTTTGTGAGTATGTTATTTTTATGTGTAAAAATGTGTAGATCTATTCTTTCAATGGCCTAGACATCATTTGAGAGCAAGATTGAAGACATTTATATTTTGTGGAAAATGTGCAAGTGTTGCTTTAACCAAAGTTTATACTGAATTCTCTTAGGACACCGGGGGCCTGTTAGCCAAAATCATGCTTAACCCTAAGCGTATATAACTCATGCGTATGTCCTACATAATAGTCTTTATACCAGTTACACAGTGCTTTGATAAAATTGGGTCCACTCAGACATGACATAATATGGAATGTAGAGTACGACTGAGTTTTGACGAACGGACCCCAGGCAACTGGTGTAACCAGAAGAGAGATATGGAACGGCAGAAATTGTCAAGCAAAACAGAACATACCTTGTGGATAAGATACTTATGATAGTTCTATATCAGTATATACAACATTTGATAAAAGATTTGAAAACTTTGACACATTGATACAATGATTTTAAAACACTTTGACCACAAAAAAAAAAGACGAATTAAAAAATGAATGTATTAAAAAAAAAAGGCGAACTCGTATTTATGCGATGCGTAAAATATGTCCCCGCCGAAGGGTCGGTGATCACTAACTGGGATGTATGCAAACTACAACACCCCACCCCTCCCAAACACCCCACAAAAATACCACACCCTCACCAAACTCTCGCCAAAAACCCCACCCCCTCTCCAAATCCCCGCAAACCACCCCACCCCCTCACAACACCCCAACCAACCTCCCCAACACTCGGCAACACCCCCGTAACACACCTACCCCTCTTTAACACCCAAAACACCTACCCCATATCCGTAAATGGCCTCCCCTTTCCACAACTACCCCGAACCGGTAATTCCCCTCCCACAACACCCTGCAAACACTTACCCCTCCCCAACACCCGCAAACACCCTCACCCCTCCCCACAACACGCCAACCATTTACCACCCCCTCCCCAACACCATGCAACCCCCTCCCCAACACCATGCCACACACCCCTCCATCACACCCCCTCCCCAACACCATGCAAAACCCCACCCCCGCCCGAACACACACCCTGCACACAAACACCCCTCTCCAACACCGCAATACACAACCACCTCCCCACACCCCGCAACACCCAACCCCCTCCCCAACACCCCACTCCCTACCCCTATGGCATAGTAGTCTCATGATAGAGAAAATGAATTTTGCCTATCCGATGTACCGTTTCAGAAGATAAAGCAATTACGCATAATTTTAATTAGCTCATTTGCAAAAGCCGCAATATCATATATGTGATCAGACAAATTGCAAAAGATGTGCCCCATGATAGGCGCTTTCACACAGGGCAGGAATTTTGAGTATCCAATGTAACGTTTCAAAAATATATCAATTACGCTGATTTTTGCATATTAATTAGCTCATTTGCATACTCAATTTGCCCGAAATACGCCCAAATCTAATCAGGTCGAGACATCTCTTCAATAACTGCTTCCTTCCACCAAGTTACATCAATATACGCCTGACGGAACTCAGAAAACCTGTAAACACGCCTTGCAGGAAAATTTCTCTTAAATTATGCAAATTAAGATCTAATTAGCATATTTATACAAGGCCCACAATCTAATGAGGTCGAGAACCAACAGCCAGCTTCTTTACCAAGTACATCATTGTTCGCCATTACGGGAACTCCAGATAAATCGAATACAAGTGGGTTAACATTTTATCACGGACGGACGGACGAACGGACGGACTGACGGATGCTGCTCATTTCATAGTCCCCGTTCTGAACTCGTTCGGCGGGGGACAAAAATTGCGGTGATCAGGATTGTCGTGATTGTTTTCTGCACTGTGGAGTTCTGTTATCTGGTGGAGAAGTTTAAAATCATTTACCAAGTAATGTATTACACACAAAATGTTTAAGGTATTTTTCTGTCGACTTCGTTTAAACTTCTCTTTTCATTATAGGCCAATGACAAAGTGGACTTTCTTGGGAAAATTAATCATCCAATGACTGTTCAAACCCCATGGGAAAACTTTGAAACTGACTTTGGGACCTCACCATGGGGTTATACAGGCATTCATCCAAAATTCAGGATGTGTAATTAGTTGAAATGTCATAGGGGTTCAATTCTGGCCAATAGTGATTGGGAGTATCGTGACTGAATAATGGTCAGACAGGCTGGCATCTACATGTGTGATCTCGAAACCATCACATGGTGATCTCGAAACCATCACATGGTGATCTTGAAACCATTATGTGGTGATCTCGAAACCATTACGCCGAGGGGCGTAGTATGCTTTTGCCGAGGATCTATAATTTCAACCAATCCTCAAATAAGCAGCAGTCAATATTTGTTTTATGTACCGAATATATAGATTCTTGTCAGCTGATTGGTTAGAACATTCTAAGCCAGGATTCTAACACAGCTAGGCCTAATAATATGTATAAGTATGGTATGGTTGAAGTAACTACAATTTTTTGTTAATTCTCCAGGTTCTAAAGAATCAGCAAAACCTTCATGACCTATGATATCAACCTTCCTTGTGTTGTGGAATCATAGACATTTTTCTGTTGGCAAGAAGCGTAGAATTTTTGTAGCATTCCATCAAGCTCTGAATTCAACAATTTTTCCACGGCCTGCAGATTGGCCGTCACCACCATCAAATAATCCTTTAACTTCACAGCATATTTTACCTGCCATTTGGTGCATCTATGATTTCTTTCAGATCTTCATCTACAAGGTCAAAGCTGATATCGATGGTGTGACTCAGCCATTTCCTTGCATTTGCTTGTACCAGACTTCATACAGCACTGAGTGGTACAATTGGTACAGGTATTAATAAAATGTGATGACCTGCTTCAGTCAGATATTCATCTCTTACACTAGAGAAACTTGACCTGACAGGTCAGGTTTCTTTTGAGGGCCTGCTGGTATCCTGGTAACCAGTACTACTACCTGTCCCAGGGCCGAGTTGTCAGCGGCTAAACCGTCACCCCATCAGGTTTCTAAGGAAATCCAATAAGGAGGGTAGCTGGTTACCCTGGTAGAATAAAAAAAAGATCTACCTACAAGGGCATCAGCTCTGGAAAGCTAATGACGGCCATCCAGTACATGCTGCCTTCCATTTTGGGCGTGGTTGTCCAAAGGCTAGGCCCACCGCCATAAACTGTGGATTGACGTCAGAAAGGGCACCCGGTCAATTATCTTTTGCTCCAATAAATCCTCACACAGCAGTATTGCTGAGTGTGAGGTGAATCTGGCCACCCCTGTTAGCGGGGCAAAACCGGACTTAAAACTTTGGTTACACTAACTAACCAACTAACTAGCTTCATTTACACTCATAATATGGATGGATAGTCTGGGAAGAGGTTTCCCGGTCAGAGTTTATGAAATATGTCCACTCTTCCCAGGGCATAGTTCATTTTTAGTTCAATTCTTGAAGCCAGATGAATTAATGCCTCCACTTTTAACCAATCAGATGACAGGGATCTATATATGAATTGCGAGATTTTGCCCAGAGTTGGAGTAAGAAATCAAGAGAGAAGTTTAAAAGAGTCTGTGGATTAGTCTACTTTTTCTTTTGAAAAAAGAATTTCAATGTTTACACACATTTTCTCAAACAAGTCTCTGCATACCCCTAAAAGCAACATACCTTGTTCATGACGACAATGAATGGCAGCTTATACTTGTACAGGATACTGAAAAAGTAATGCATAACATACAGCATATTATTTGAAAGCAGAGAAAACTTTCAATAGGTAACATCTGTAATATTATACACACAGTTAAAGGGGGGTGGCCCGATTTAAGTCTATAAGTTTTTCATCCTGATAAAATGGCCTTCACCCCAAAACCCCATCTGTAAAGTTTTGCGCCAATACTTCAACCCGTTTTGATGTGAGAGCTAAAAACGTGATTTTGCAATCCCCATAAAGTACTGTGTAAAATTAATATTGGTCGACCAAAAAGGGGCACATTTTCGCTCATAACATCCAAACCAAACTTCCTTTAGCCCTAAGATTTCACAGGGTAAATGAGAAAAATAGTAGCTTGCTTCTGATACCAAAATTTTGACCACTTCCAGTAAAATCTGGGGTCCCTGGGGACGAGGCTATTAGCGATCGGGTTTTTTTTTTTTTTTTTTTTATAAATATATGTCTCCAATAAATAGGCGATAATGGGGAAAAAATTATGTATAAATATCCCAATAAAAAGGGTAGCTGGTTACCCTGGTAGAATAAAAAAAGATCTACCTACAAGGGCATCAGCTCTGGAAAGCTAATGACGGCCATCCAGTACATGCTGCCTTCCATTTTGGGCGTGGTTGTCCAAAGGCTAGGCCCACCGCCATAAACTGTGGATTGACGTCAGAAAGGGCACCCGGTCAATTATCTTTTGCTCCAATAAATCCTCACACAGCAGTATTGCTGAGTGTGAGGTGAATCTGGCCACCCCTGTTAGCGGGGCAAAACCGGACTTAAAACTTTGGTTACACTAACTAACCAACTAACTAGCTTCATTTACACTCATAATATGGATGGATAGTCTGGGAAGAGGTTTCCCGGTCAGAGTTTATGAAATATGTCCACTCTTCCCAGGGCATAGTTCATTTTTAGTTCAATTCTTGAAGCCAGATGAATTAATGCCTCCACTTTTAACCAATCAGATGACAGGGATCTATATATGAATTGCGAGATTTTGCCCAGAGTTGGAGTAAGAAATCAAGAGAGAAGTTTAAAAGAGTCTGTGGATTAGTCTACTTTTTCTTTTGAAAAAAGAATTTCAATGTTTACACACATTTTCTCAAACAAGTCTCTGCATACCCCTAAAAGCAACATACCTTGTTCATGACGACAATGAATGGCAGCTTATACTTGTACAGGATACTGAAAAAGTAATGCATAACATACAGCATATTATTTGAAAGCAGAGAAAACTTTCAATAGGTAACATCTGTAATATTATACACACAGTTAAAGGGGGGTGGCCCGATTTAAGTCTATAAGTTTTTCATCCTGATAAAATGGCCTTCACCCCAAAACCCCATCTGTAAAGTTTTGCGCCAATACTTCAACCCGTTTTGATGTGAGAGCTAAAAACGTGATTTTGCAATCCCCATAAAGTACTGTGTAAAATTAATATTGGTCGACCAAAAAGGGGCACATTTTCGCTCATAACATCCAAACCAAACTTCCTTTAGCCCTAAGATTTCACAGGGTAAATGAGAAAAATAGTAGCTTGCTTCTGATACCAAAATTTTGACCACTTCCAGTAAAATCTGGGGTCCCTGGGGACGAGGCTATTAGCGATCGGGTTTTTTTTTTTTTTTTTTTTATAAATATATGTCTCCAATAAATAGGCGATAATGGGGAAAAAATTATGTATAAATATCCCAATAAAAATTCAACATGGTGCCCCGAACTGAGACACAAAAAAGAGCAAAGGATCATGGATGCCAGTTGCGATAGTGATGGGCGTACCGATGCTAGCGTGGGACCGCTACTAGGCATGGGCGCACCGAAATTTTTAATGTGGCATAAGGGGTATCTGATGGCTTTTTTGAGCACAAAAAATGCACTAGTTGGATCATTTCGTAATGTATAAAATGGATAAAATAGAAAAAGGGGGGTGGCCCGATTTAAGTCTATAAGTTTTTCATCTTGATAAAATGGCCTTCACCCCAAAACCCCATCTGTAAAGTTTTGCGCCAATATTTCAACCCGTTTTGATGTGAGAGCTAAAAACGTGATTTTGCAATCCCCATAGAGTACTGTGTAAAATTAATATTGGTCGACCAAAAAGGGGCACATTTTCGCTCATAACATCCAAACCAAACTTCCTTTAGCCCTAAGATTTCACAGGGTAAATGAGAAAAATAGTAGCTTGCTTCTGATACCAAAATTTTGACCACTTCCAGTAAAATCTGGGGTCCCTGGGGACGAGGCTATTAGCGATCGGGCCATGGACCTTTAAACACATATTAGAAAGTATAAAGTGCTCATAAAGTGGCAATTTTACTTTCAAAATGGTAGGACTTTGGCACAATACTGATCAAAAAACATGCCAAGATACTTTTTGTGCCAGGTGTATATGAAATCACTACACATCATAGAAAATATGGACTGCAATCTCCCGTTGCACCTTTAACCACCGACCAAACCTGCAAACAAACAACAGTTCAAAAGAACCACATGAAAGACTTGTCAGTTGCTATGGTATGCTACCCAGGTATTGGTTGGTTATACATACCTGCAAGCATAGAGCATGTTGGACATGAATGTCACAGGGTTGACACTCCTGGCAGTATCCATGACGTACACAACTACTGTTGGGAATGAGGAGGCCTGGAAAATAAAACACAATTAGTGCAAAATAAAAGTACACTAAAGCAATTCACACCCAAGTAAAATGTTAAACATGATAGTGTTAACTATTGTATCCAGGACTAAGACAACAGACACCTCCTAACAAAGGGCATATGAAAATCTCAGTTCCAGGGAACTAAACACACCCAAAAAGTAACTCCCCAACCCTGAAATTTGTCAAGTTCAAACAATATATCGTATTATACATTATGGGATATAATTGGTAGCGGTGCTTATTATGCATATTTTGACACCTCACCCAGGATTTAAAAGTTGCAGTAAACCCTATAGACCAGTTAACATCCTACGTCACTTCTTTTGTTGCCTGCGAATCCATTCCTGCGAATCGTTATGGCCCATAGTATTAAAACTCTAAAAGACACAATTGTCCAGTGTGTAACAGTCAGGCCGGCCTATTTCAAGATACCAGGCCCTAACATGTTTACAAACATTGCTGTTAACTGGTCTATAGAGAATGAGAATTGCTGTTAACTGGTCTATAGAGAATGAGAATTAGAACATGAACTTCCATCTGTAAATAGAATGATTGTCAATATTTACTGCAACTTTTGAATCATGGGGTGGGTTCGGTCAAGTGGGCATAACTTCAACAATACTCAGCCGATCGACACAAATGAGGTGTCAAAATATGGCTAAATAAACACTGCTTCCAATTATATCCCATAATGTATAATGCGATGTATCGTTTGAACTTGACAGACAAATTTCAGGGGGGGGGGAGTTACTTTTTTGGGTGTGTTTAGTTAGTAGATCGGCAGACAGTGGGTGTACTTATGTGTTAGCAAGCATGTAATTTAAGGGGGATGGCCTGCACTCGTAAAGTTTAACAGCAATATTTTAATCCATGTTGAATATCTGTGGTGAAAGCCAGATTAATACTGATATAATAGTAAATTCTTTGAACTCATATGCTGGTACTCTCTAACCTGAGCATTAACACATGTACATGTACATTTCTCAAGAATCTTATTAATGCGGCTAAAAACACTAATAGGCCTGTAATTACTGACCTCTAACATACAGTTCTTTCTAAATAGAGGCAAAACCTTGGCTATTTTGACCTCTTAGTATCAGAGACAATTGATAGGTTCACAATGTGAGCAAATTATGGGGCAAGCTGAACAGCCCCTACTTTAAATAAATTGGGGGGGGGGGGGCTAGACTCAATCTAAGCCTACCCCTTAAGGGCAGCAAGCTCTTTATACACAAACTCCTTATCCACATGTTTCAGTGTAAAATTTTATAGTGTTAAGTACAGCCTAATATCCACCAATCACAAATGTCAAGATGGTTTATTTTTCCGAGATCTAAAACACAATCTGAGAGGGTGGACATACAGTCAAGAAAATTTTTTATAGTGGGTGGCCATTTTGAACCATTCAAAAGAAATTTTCTCCGTATTACATACACTTTTAGAGTACTTGTTGAAAAAATTAAAATCAATCATGATGGATAACCCTTCTTTAAGGCTAATGAAATGAACATTGGTAGTTTCCCGTTCGCCCGACCGCGTCCATTTTTCTTACCGCTAGGAGTCTAGAAATTTCATGATTTGAAAAAGTTTCAGGATTTACTGGTTTTTTGAGATCTTTCATCCTAACGCAATTCTCAAACCCTCTGTGGCCAAGTTTTTGATCACATTTATCATTATTGTGTGATGGAAAAAGTAAAAAGGTAGTAGTTTCCAAGGTTTCACTTTACTCCGATTTTAATAAACGTCGCATATATTTAATTCCCAAGTCGGCCCAAAGTATACCACAACAAAGGTATTGAAAATCACTAGTTATCTCACATAGTTACCATGCTTCATTGAAAGGGGTTTACCTAGTGTGCCTGCAAGACTAAGTCCCTGTATTCCAAGTCATATCTGATTCTTCCTTTTTCTTCCAATGATCTTTAAAATCCCTACTAGTACCAAACGGTAACCCATATCAACCAAAGTTGGTCAGAAGAACCGCTGACCCAAGCTTCATATGGGGGGGGGGGGGGTGTACTCATATTGGGGTCAATGGTCACGCTACCGGAAGTAGCCGCCATTTTGTAAAAATCTTTAAGCCTACTTGTCCTACAGACACAACTAGAGATTCCAAATTTGTTCACAAGAATCCGTAGACCATCCTTCATATAGGAATGTACACAGATAAACGAACGGAGTTCATTAACATTCAACATGGCGGCCATTTCTATAATATTCAAAATGCTATATCTCAACAACGATAAGACTTGGATAGGTGAAGTCTGTGCCAAAGTTTGCGGTATAGAGATGATATGAATATACTGACAGAAATATGTGGCTCCAAGGGTCATCTGTAACATATGCAAATGAGCTATGAATATGCAAAAACACTATAACTCATCACCCAAGTTAGGTATAAAAATGTGAAATTTGGTGCACCGAACCACTTGATAAACTCTATTATCCGGTACTCCTAATATGCGGCCGGAAAAATACGCAATCTATAGTCAAATCGGAAAGAAGCTTATTGACTAATCTAATTGTGCCATCGTGATGGCATCGATGAATTATGAAAAGAGTCCACAGTGACCCCACTCTGTGACCCATCGTTTAGGTTCAAAGTAAAATATCCAAATAATCAAAATTTCCTAGTTGCAAAAGACCATATCCCAACTTTTAGGGATTAATGAAAGATGAAATAAAAGTCTACAGTGACCCTGGTATGTGACCAATGATTAAGGGTCAAATGTCAAATTACCATGCGCACAATTCCACGACTAAGGTCCTGTCTCTTTGAGCACAAAATGTCTCTAGTGCTTTTTCTGGTTGTGCCACGTGGGGCAGTTGTTCTGGGTTCCAGTCTGTTTTAACATTTTTTGGAAATTTTGAACATACGCAAATTACGGTCGATTCACCTCCTTTCCCGACTTGTATATGGTCCAAATTAAAATCTGGTCACATGATATTTTCAAAAATAGTGTGCCAAATTGATACTTATCATATTTTACTAAATGTAATGATTTTTACATTGTGAATTCATTATTATGAGTCATTTCCCATAAGGTAAATATTTTTTTTTTCCTCTCTACACAAGGCTATTCTAAAGAAATAAAGCCTTAAATTCAGTATTGTCAGGCCCCACCGTGGGGGGGGGGGGAGATATGGTCATTCTCCACAATTCCACTATAGAGCAAGGTTGGGTGACTGGTTTTTTGGGGCTGTATCTTTGAAATGGTAAACATCGGATATGCAACACTCCTTACACGAAAACCTCATGGCATGCATCTTTTGTCATGATAGATGTGGGTTAGGTAGCAAATACCTAATTAAGGGGCATCCATTGGGGGGTTGAAATTGTTCAAAAAGCAATACCAATATCTGGAGTTCCACAAGGCGTATGTTTATTTTGGTGGAAGAATTCTTGAAGAGTTATCGACAGGTTAATGAGGCTAAATAATATCATAATTGCTGTATTTGTGAAACGGTAGTTCGGATATGCAAAATGTCCTTCGCTACTAAGCAAGTATTGGTTGTCCATCTTCGCAAAATGTATCTCAAGTAGGCGGTGGAAGGGATCATTAAGTGGTCATGTGAGTTGTGACTCGGATCAAAGGTCAAATGCATCGAAATATGTTTAAATCGGCGTAAAACCTTGGGGTTGTGGATGTGGGGTATATAGTATGATGAATCTTTAGGGTGTGTCAACATTCGTGGGCAAAAGGTTGAAGGTCATGTTCAAGGTCATGTGGGGTGCAATAAAGGTCAAATCACTATTGTGTGGTAGATGATGAACCTTGGTGATGTCAGGGGGGGTAGGACACGATCGCTCGATTTGGGCATTGGGGATTTCCAAACGCTAATTTGGGGGAACTGCTACGTGCATTTACTATGGCAGCTCGGTCCCAGTGACATACAAAATTCACTCTTAAACCTTTGTTCAAGATCTTGTCATGCTGAGAAATTTAAGAAAAAAATATTGACTCAAAATCGTCGGGGTTAGTGGATTACTCGCTGCAAAATAGTGTATTTTCCCATAACGGTCATTTATTTTTAAATATTCGTGACCAGGCCTAGTCTTTAGTCGAGTCTGTGTGTAACCGTTCCATATGCGTAACAGCGCCCTCCTACCATTAATTTTTGAAACAACTAGCCCCGGGAGTTGATTGCCGTTTGATGTGCTGTTGCTGTTTAGGTTTGGCATGTCCTACCCCCCCTGGTGGATGTGGTCAAATTCAGTGCTGAAAACATGTAAGGTCATTTCAAGGTGCATGTGGGGGTCATCCAAGGTTCAAATCATTGTTATGGTCATGGTTTTCACAAGTCTGATTTGTCTTTAATAGGTTGCTTTCAGTCTTAATACTTTGAAGAAGAGTTGTTAGGATACATGAAATTGTAACAAAAATGCAAAATCTATTTTGATCATTTTTTTTATTTGATGATTTATCAAATCAATGATTGTGCAATTTAAGTGTAGGCCCTCCTCCTCCTATTGTATATGTTGATTGTTCCAAATCACCGAAGTGCACACTAATATTCAGAGTTTTTGTGTCACTTGTATTTCGGCAGGCTATGCCCCATAAAAACAAGAATATGAACAGTTTTGAGAATAATGAAATTTTCCAAAAAATGAATAATGAAATTGTCACCCAGGACTCGTCAAAACAATGGGACAGGGAAAAGAGAAACTAACAATTTCACTTCATATAGGCCTAAGGCCTAAACAAAAATTGTTGATTTTTTGGCGTAACCGACCGACCCTATTTTTTACCGCCGACCCTAAATATTTTTATTTTTTTGTGTGCAAAAAAAAAAAGTTTAAAAAAAGTAAAAAACAAATATTTTCATTTAATATCGCGATATGATGCCTCCTTCCACCGCGACATGATGCCTCCAAAATGCAAATAGAAAAAAGATGTGTTTACAGAAAAAGTGAAGATGGTGCCAGTTGTGTTTGTATGTGTGTCATATATTTTGTGTTCTGGTATGTGAAAAACATTAAAAAAAACAAAAAATCCAACCTACCTACCCTATTTTTTTTTTCCTAGGTTACGCCAATCAACAATGTTTTTTTTAGCCTAAAAACCTGGGTCTAAGTTAGACTCCTAGCGTTGAGAATACAAGCCATATAATACCATACTGTCAATTTTATAAGTCAGAGCACTGGCAAGGATTCCTCAGGTCACTCAATGTTCTTCAGACCCATCTGGGAGCCATTTGACTAATGATTCAGCAACCTTACATTGCCGTTTCTAAGTGGTTTGCATAAAAAAGAGAAACAGGTCATGTTCATTTCTACAGTGTTTCTGAAAGGATTGCACCTGAAGCTGACCATGTGAAAACTTCAATTTGACCAGGGTATCCAGGATATATATCTGTAAATATTGGAAAAAGAGTATTATTGAAATTCACTTATCATCACAAAGTAGAGATGACAGAGTACATCCATGTAAGTTTGCAGCTTGACATGTGATGTTTGATGTAAATTGTAATACAGGGTGCTCCAAAAAGTCACTCTACTACTTTTGTCCTTAAAGGAGGACCTCCGAGATTTTGAAAATTATAATTTTTTTGTGTCAGAATTAGAAATAGCCAACTTGGACTAAAGATAGTCACCTCTAAACTGCTGTATTCCAAACGTGAGAACCACAGTGAATCAGAATTTGTTTTATGCAGTAGTAAACACTTATGTACAGTATGACAGTGCCTAGGGTACTGTTGTAGTTAACAAAAAATTCCGGATCCAGATTTTATAACAAAGATGTGATTTTCTATATGGAAGGACTTCGATTTGAAATTAGTTATTTCACACAGTGATAGTATATGGACTAGGATTATGTATATGCAAAAAAAACACAACATTTGTTTGAAAACTGAGGGCGCCCTCCTTGCGAAATCTCAGAGTCAGCCCTTAAATAGCTAGTTGATAAAATTCATTTAAAATAATATTAAACAAGAAAAAAAGTAACCGAAAAGAAACAAATTTGGAAATGATACTGTAACCAAATTTACCGTTTTTTTTGTTACAGCAAACTTAAAAAATAGGTGTTTAACTGTTGGTGGAATTTGCATGCAAAAACGAAACATGAGGGCAGCATACACCTGCACCTTTACGGATTCCCATCTAGAAAAGTGCCAGAATAAAAATGGCAGCTGTGACTTTTGCCGGGGGGCGGGGTGGGCGGGGGGTTGGGACTCTGTAGTCAAAGATGGATATGATGTGCGAAAATATAGACTTAAAAAATTGCACACTGAACAAGTATTGCCATTGACTACAAGCAAATCAAATTCACCTTTTTTCTCTCTTTTAAGACATTTCTGTGAAATTACTATTATGACACAATATTTGGGTGCCTCAAAATCTCTCATTGCACCTTTAAACATAGCATAAAACTAAGTCAAAAGGTCAAAAACAGGCTGAAAATGAAAGGAAAAGCTAAAATTTTTGACTCTTTAAAGCATGAAAGAGAGCTGAAATCAGCTAAAAAGCTGAACTCTCACAGGCCTGCTATTAACATGATCCAGTGTGCACTTTAATTGGTATAAATCTTTCCAAAAGATGGATTTCTATCAGAGAGAATTTCACTGGTAAAATGTAAAAATACCTGAGAATGTCTAGAAAACATGGTTCAATAGAAAAAAAAAACGCTTTTACATGAAAAATCAAAATTTCTCTCCAAATATCCCAGGAACAAGCCTCTACATTCAATTTTTTTCAGACCTTTTACCTTGGCTTCTTGCGCGCTTTCTACAAATTGCATGGCTTGATCAATCTGGTGCAAAGAGGTTGAGTGAGGTCATGATGCCTCCATTAGGACCTATACCCATACTGCTTCACACCTCCTTGTATTTCACTGTGTCTCTTATATCGTGAAATCGTTAAGTTAACTATTCTTATTTGAAAATTTAACGAGTAGTGCTTGTTACAAAGAAGCTTCATTTTGTTGAGGAAATACATTACTTGAATAGAATCTGAATATACGTAGTAGCTGTCCCATTGATATGAGCACAAATGGCAATTGGCATCATACACATACACGACAGTGATTGCACCAACAAAAAGGTAGAGTGCAAGTAACTTGCACATTGCTCGAAAAAGTTGGGAAAGTTGGGAAGCTCCCGTCCCAGGAAGGGGAGGGAAACTAGTAGGGAGTTCATTTGGAGGGAATTTATACATGAAGATATAGTGGGAAACGCGACTATCTTCCCGGAAATTTACTTTTTTCACACCCCCTGAACTTGCGTCATCCCCGTCAAGATGGCAGTCTGGAACATGACACTCAATGACCCTTTGTCCATGACTTGACACACCCCACACATGAAGGCACCCCTCTTGCACCTTAACCCAAGTCTGGTGTAATCGAAGGAGACGTGAAAAACAAAAACCTTAACCAAACTGGAACACACACACATACATACGGAATGCACACGAATTCCCCCTACTGCTTTTCAAGCCAAGGGGTAACAAATTGAGACCTGCTTAAACTTCCAACACATTGACTCCACAAACACCTTGGAGCCATCCAAGATAATGCATATGACAGAAGCACAATATGGTACCATAACATTATGCAAATTTTTCTTAATGTCACAGATTTTTACTAAATTACTGATTTCCTTAATTTATATTTACTGTGGTTAATCTGTTTATACCTGTATGAGGATTGGGCTATACAGGGGTGAAAAATCATTTTTTTGTCATTTTCATTTTTTGCAAACAGTTTTTTTGTATTCCATTTTACACTATCGTCTCAACATGAAATGACAAAATTTTTGGCCTGGGGTCTTAAGAAAACAGTGGGCAGCCAGGCCAAAATCCAAAGGTCCACCGTTTGATTAACTAAAAAATCACATTTTCATCCATAACTTTGTCAATTTGTGGTGTTTTACTTGTTTGTGGTCTCTAACCCCATGTTTTTGGGTTCAAGCAATCTGTTATGCATCTAAAGTAAAACTAGCTAAAAGCCATCAGGTGTAGAGTGAGCACCTGTTTTTGGACAACCATTTCTGCTTATTTTACCTTAATTAGCAAATTCCGCGAAAGATAACCACTCATTTTTTTTTGGCATTGCTTAAGCCAAAATGTGGCTTTCTACTAGAAAAGTGTCCAGGGTTCCATTCCTGAACATGGCCACTGCACAATCTGGTTGATCTTTAGTGTCCTGAATGTGATCAGCCCATGTGGTCGCTGCCAGATGCGCCATCTCCGGAACACAGCCTGCATCAGTGATCCACATCACTCGGAAAAGTTCCATCCCCATTGTCATTCAAGTAGAACCCCATGTACCATCTTTTGGTGCCCAACTCTTCCCAAATAAGCGCAAGTTGGTTGGTTGTAGGTTGGAACTACATGTAGGTTCTTGAGAGTGAACATTCCAGGTGTCCTGCTTCTTGGGCACCCTTCATGTTTCCAGTATTTCCTTCTCACTGGAAAATACCACTGCTTCCTTTGCTTGACAACATCCCCACGAACCCATAAGGTTCTCAATCACTCTCCTTTTTTTGGATAATTTGTGGACCTTGTAAGGTCCCTGCAGACCTCTGGCATCACATTGATGGGGGTCGACTCTCTTGGTAATAGGGTGAGCTGTATTCAACGTTTACCTAGATGCCTTAAATTCTCCCAGAAAAAGGCATTCCTTAAAAATTATCTTATT
>JAMKCH010042779.1:0-55270 GCA_023653785.1 Ophioderma brevispina
AATATCCCACGATACATTGTGTGAAATTGTGTGAAATTATCCCGTACACACAAGGCATATAGCAGAATAACCATATTGCTCATCAAGGTCCCATATTGTGTTTGTGGGTATTGTCACACATGCTATAAATCATTTTGTCCCTTGGCACTTAATTCTCTTTGCTCCATGGGGCTTCCCTGCTACGGGCCTATACTATTTATTGTCATAATTGACATGCTTATTTCTTGCTAACTAATATATCATTAAATACTTTTGCTTATGCTGATGTGTGATAGAGTTAGTATAGTCCAAAAAAATAAATTTGTAAATTAGAAAAAACCTCCAATTTGATATCTTAAAACATGAACTGTTGGCAATATAGTGACAACTATACTTTTACGACTTTCTTATCTTTGAATTTGACTGTCGGCTGTCTTTGTCCAATGTAATTTGTACATCGTAATTGTCTGTCCGTCTTTTTTGTCTTGATTTGTAATCTCTTTTTTTGTCTGTCTTTGTCGTAGAACCCGCAAAGTTAGGTATGTTACTGCATTTCAACGCTTTCGCGTAGCAGTGACCTCGTTCATCACTATTGGTCTAATTTATGTATCCTTTAAATGATAATCTTGATTTCTAATTGTGGAAATCCATTTTTATTTGTACTGCAATTCATATCTTGTATGTCATTGTTAATTGATGTGATGATGTGATGAAACAAAATTAAATTTGATTTTGATTGATTGAGTGATGGGTGAGTTTTTTTAAGGTATATGTGAGTACTATGTACATGTCGATTGGAAATTGGGGCTGTAAAGACTCATAGAAGTGAGAGGGTGAGCACGGGCCTCAACTTTTTTGGTACTGATTTTGGTATCGATGGCACGACTTCCAACTTAGAGCTTGGTACTTATTTGGGTCTTTATAGGGCCCTAGAATTAAGAAAGAAAAAACTTGTACACAGCCTTGTCGGGAAAAATTTCATAATTCTTCAAATTAGTGATACTTAATTAGCAATTTTCCACCCAAAATCTAAATCATATTGTTGAGACTCATCAACCTTGCTGGTCTTTCCACCAAGTTACATCATCGTAGCCCTTACGGAACTCAGATAAATTGTACACAATGTTGACATTTTCTGGTGCAATATTGACCTTTTTTCCGTTGACCTTTTTTCCCCTACCGCGGACAGACCCAGGGGAGGACCCTGAGGGATGAATTACATGTGAGTAGGTTTCCCTCCTACAATATACCCAGTTGGCTACTCTAGCTCATCCAGAAAAAAAAGATATCCCAATGTTCCAGGGTTAACTTTTTATCACGGACATACGGACGGACATACAGACGGACGGACATACAGAGGAGCCATTTGATCGTCCCCTCCCGAACTTCTTTCGGCGTGGACAAAAAATGGAGGAAACTATAGTGCTTTTAACTAAATTTGCTCAAATTCAGCTGAGGAAAAAAGGGAGAGTATGAGAGTTAGAGGGCGAGAGACGGGGGGGGGTCACCTGGGAGGATGTGTGTTGCCTCGCTTTTGAACTTAGGGACTTGGGAACTGATTTTTTGTCTGTTAAAATAAATTAGGCCTTAGAAGTGGATTGGATGAAATATGCAGATGCAGACTTTAGAACTCAAATTCGGCTCAAATTAACTTGTAGGCAAACTTTCCCCAAAAGGGGGCCCTCAAGACTAAATTATGCTTCACGAGCTGGAAGTATTAGTAACTCAGTCTGGAGTGCTGTAGAGGCTTGAAATGGGGTATTCGGCAAGGATACCCCTTGGGTGGTTTGGGAGGAGAAACATGGGATAGTGGGGGCGTGGACCTGGGTCTTGGGAAGAGAAAATCTTGGGTTAATTCGAAAAGATCATGATGTCTGGAACGGAGACCCATGAGTATTTGGGAATTGGCGATATTTTTGGTAGTTGGTGAGAAGGTCACCTGTGGTTAATGAGAATTTAGCTACTCTTGAGAAGATGCATCGGTGGCAGCTGGGAAGGGGCTCAGAGTTAGGACCGTTATACCTGGGGAGTCAATAACATGGACTTAAGTTGCAAATTGCCCTGGGGTATTTAAACAGGGGCCCTAAGGATAGGTGACAAAAGTTTTACTAACACTACAGGTCACGTCTGATTAGGTTCCGTACGGAACATAACAACCCCCGTCACGAATCTCGAAAGCCGACCCGCGAAATTCTAGTTATTGGTAAGGACTGTTGTCTTTTTATGATGTTGCAGACATAATTTAAAATTATCAAATCCTGCCGATACAATAATGCTGTTGCAGTCACAAACCTGTATACCGTTTGTTCCTAATAACCGCCCCTGCTCTAATAAACGTCCCCCTACGATTTTTGGAATAAAACCATTCAACCTGTCAAATGAGTTAATCTTACCCAAATCACATGATTTCATGGCATGGTACGTCGTAATCCATAACATAATCGCTGTTGTACACCGTTGTATGTTAATTAGTATGGAACTTTGACCTCGGAGGTGCAAAAACAATGTCCCCTGCTTGTTCCGTTTGTATTATTTTGGTACTCATCAAAAATAAGCGTGGTGTAAGGTTGATTTTTGTTGGATTTTTAACTCTCCCTTTTTGACTTAATAACGCCCGCCCTTTTGAAAATGCAAACCGCCCCGGCGTTTTAGGAACAATACGTAGAGTTATATTTAACCAATATTCACTACCTTTTGCTTTTGTCTTAGTCATGTTAAGAATAGCAAAGGTAGCATGTTAAGAATAATAGCTGCGTGATTACCTGACACAGCCATTTACTTTGCCTCCTATAACTAGCAAAAAGCAGTGGCATGACAATATGATTAAGTTAGACTTGTACCACATGACTAATGATCAGTAAATAGTTGGTAAAATAATGAGTTAAAAGAAGAATGTTTATGAAAGTCTCAGGAATATATAAGCAATAAGTGGGATAATTATTACGTCACGGTCATGTTGCAGACTTAATAAAACTAGCCAGAGAGATGACTTCCTTGGCTATTATTAGCATTGCCTCGGTGTGTGGCGCATGCTTCCGTCAGTGTTCGGAGCATTAACTTGATATTAATGAATGCAAAGATTCACTGGGAAACTCTACACTAGTTTCAGATAACTGTCTCCTATACAATCAGTCTAGCAAACATCTTCACAATGATCCTTTTATGCATGGGTTTAAAGCAGTAACTACTGTACCAGCCTCCTAGGAGCATTAAGATTTCAGCCAAATATTAGTGGACTGTGGTCAACTTCACACAGCTTCTTGTGCAGTAAGTGTTTGCACGATTGAGATGGCCCAAATGTAAGCTAATACCCACAGTCTGGATCAGGTATGAATAATGGCTGGACAACACTTGAAAGTCTGGCAGCTAAAGCTACTAAAATAAGATCAAATTGTTCTTGCAACTCTTGAACAAACACAATTATTTGGATTAATTGGAGGAGTGATATTTTGTTCACATATATTTCGTCAATATGCAATCTTAACTTTTAGTGTCCTGTTCGATCACACAGTAGCCATGTGGCCTAATCCTATTTTTCCTTTCAGGAGGATTTATGTCCTGAGAATAATAATGCCCGCTAGTTCCCATGCCAAAAATAACCTGATATTCTCAGCTTGCAACTGCGCAGTACAGGTCCTTTTTCCTTTTTATTAATTTCATCGTAACATGCACCTGTAGCATTTTCCCTTTCAAAGGGGCACCACATGTATGTAGACAAGGTAACCTTTTTTGAAGAAGGAAATGCCTTTGAACCTATCCCACATTGCAATGCATTCACCACATGGGAGAGCATACTCCTGGAAAACATCTGCAAGGGGACAGGACTTTTGCCAACGTAAGATGATATTAGTAGGGAGTTGGGCATTTGCATATTGAAATATGCTTTCCAATTACTATTATTTTAAGAGTACTTAGTTTTACAAGTGCTTATAAAAGACAAATGCAGCAAATATCAAGTTGATTAAACAAAACAATTCTTACAGGAAAGGGAGGTTTCATCCAATTTTTAAAAATCATAGCACATTGGGGTGGCTTCAACCACAAATTCTGGGCAATTTGTTCTACAAGTGAGCCTGATCACAGTAAAGACAAATCTTTGAAAGATACTACTTAACATTCCCAATTAGGTATACCCTGGGGGACCAAGACAGACTACCAGAGTTTGTATGTACGATTTTATATCTAAATTGGGATGAACCACCACACCACAGCTTGTATACGTGCATCAAGACCACTGAAACTCCATCTCCCTGCTGGACAGGCAACCATAAGCTTGTGGGTACGGCAGCAATGTTTCAAGTTTCTACAGACCTGATAAATTAAGTCTAGCCACATGAATTTTATGAATAACTTGAACAATAAATTATTTTGGATTTTTCATTTTCATGCATGCAAAACTCACAAGGTTGGGACCTATTTGGAGTATGAGTATATTGCTATATGTCCAATATGCAAGCAATAACTTTGCTATTTATATATGACAAAGTTAGTTCTGATGAGGAACTTACCTGGTAACTTGTTAATTTTTTTGATTTCGACTAAGTATCTCATCTGCCAACTTCTTCCTGGTTGGTAACCATTGGTGTGGTGTTTTCTGTATGAGGTACTGTGCAAATGTCTGAAGTTGTTCCCTTTCCATCTGCAGCAAAGTCTCTGAGATGGGTAATCGCAATTGCACAATGTTTGCCCGCCGAATCCTATACAATGAAAGCGCCATCCACATGTTGACACCAATAATTGCCCTATTTCACATGTACACTTGACAGAGTTAATTTTTACAGCGGTCAAAACTGATGGAAACCTGACTGTGCTTGTTCTGGTTCATTATATAGTTGGTTGCCTTGTTCTGTAACAGTACCACTAAGAGTGAAATCCTGTTGCAGTAAAGAGAGCAAATGGCATAAGTCCTGCTGAGATAATACCTTATACTTGAAAAACATAATCTGTTGGAAAATAAAGAGATCAAAATGGCATAAGTCCATGATGAAAAATAAATACCTGTACTTTGAAAACCGTATCTACTTTATATTCAAGAACAATAAATCAAACCCTTACATTTAGGCTCCTATTGAAAAAACAGTGCTCTTCACTTTTTTAAACTTTTTTCCTCTCTTGAAAACACCTGCTGGAAATTTCACCACAATACACTTGAAATAGTGACTCAATTTGCCCAGGTGCAAAGTCCAATCACACCTGAGGTTGGAGCCTCATTGAGTATAATAATGTGCAGAGTTAACTAGCTGCAGTATCACCATGAACGGCTTATCGAGCGCCAAGGGGCAGCGGCGCGGCCAGACCAAGTTTGCTCATGTTTTCCCCCACGAACCCTTGTGGGGTTTTGCCCACACCGGTGCACACACAGAGTTTTGTCAAGCGTCAGATGAGTTGAGCTGTAACTTTCTTGCCAGCCCACGCATATCACATATTATACTCCAAAACTGGTATCATTTCCTGTGATTACACCTCTAATTAATTAACCTGGTGCTCACTGGGTAATGGCTTCTGTGTAAAGTTGCAAAATAGATCAAATTTGACAATTTTGTCAAGTTAAATTCCATTATCTTAGGTTAGGACAAATCTTTTCAGAGTGCATGGTAGGGTTTAGTGTATTGTTATGTCACATGAGGGTGAGGTGGGCGAGCGGTGTAAGAAGCTGGATCGTCGGCAGGGATATGATCTAGTGCCCTGGTTCGAGCCCCCACAAAGAGTTGGTTTCTCGGTCACTCAAATAATTCCTCTAAGGTTGGAATTTGCATAATCACACACAAAATGTAATGTGATAAATGGAACTAAAATTTCCCTTTCCCTACGCCATTGCGTCAGAATTTTGGCAGGTCTAATGCAGTGGGTGCCCAGCGTCTCATGGTTTGGAGAGTAAAGCTGTTGGTCTTGTTTGTCAGACCAGTCATTCCTGAGCACGTAAAAAGTTGCAGACCCATTTTCAAAAATCTGCAATAATCACTCTGGGAATATGTTGAGGCTTCATCCGTCAGTGGACTGACAAGCTCATGACAATGGCCGCCGACCCAAAAACAATGAGACAATCTAATATATGAGACAATAATTCAATAGAGGTATAGGTTCTGTCTTTAACTGCACATATGGAAAGTAGAACAAGGCTCAACTCTAGGAAGAGGATTCAATGATCCTTCCCACCACCAAATATGAAAAAAACCTGTACTATTTCTCCACCGTGCCGTGATATATCAGGGTGACATTTGGTGGTCACATTTAAATAACTCACATGGACCTTCAAGGAACTGCATTTTGCATTGCGCTCAAAGACCGCATTTCTTGATTAAAAAGCTGCAACAAGGTTACTTGACAATGGTATAGAAATGGAATATAAAATTAATTTTAATTTGTTTGGAAAGTTTGAATGTTTTAATCATTAACCCTAAACCGGACCGGGTCGTTTTGCCGGCCGACGGCCCAAAAAGGCAACGAGGCGCAATTCTATTTTTATTTTAACGGCCCAGATGAACCGAGAGCCAAAAGTTTGCGTTACATTGCATCTCGGCCGTTTTGCCCGGCACAGGAATAAGTAGAGTAAAGTCAATAACGGCCCAGATGCCAACGAAAAAAAAACATGCGCGTATTCCCGGAAAGAAGGCCCAAAGCAACGGAAAAACATCGCGGTTCATTTTCCCGGAAGACGGGCCCAGAGCACAACGACAAAACATGCGCCACTTTTCATGGAAAAAGACGTCCCAGATTGCAACGAGGAACATAGCGTCCCGAAATGCAATATAAAAACAGGATAATAAATAAATAAATAAATAAAAAATAAAGAAATAATGGATGCGTACTGCACAATGATCTGCATGAAAATGGGTAGCTTATAGTCGCCATGTGAGTGGCGGCATTCCGCTAAATCATAGTCGTGCGTGGCGCTAATTATGCTAGTCATGCTCCGGTGACGTCATGAATGCGTTTAGCTTAATTAAAAAAATAGCTGTATCGATCTGGTGGCGCTATCACCATCGAATCGAAATTGAAATTTGTCCTATGGGCATTTGTACACAGGCTCACCGCCTGATTGAAAAGCTTGCGCCTCCTTCTGCGGGCAAACGTCCGAATGCAGTGAAAAGCATCGCAATCATTCGGTAATGACGGCCCAAATGCAACGTGGGAAACATTGCGTCATTTTCCGTAAAGGACGGCCCAAATGCAACGAGGAACATCATCGCGTCATTTTCCGTAAAGACGGCCCAAATGCACCGAGGAACATGCGCGTCATTTTCCGGTAAGATGGCCCAGATGCAATGAGGCCAATGAGAGTCATTGCGCGACAAAAAATAGTTGTAGACGGCCGAGAGGCAACGAGAAACATTTTCCGACCGGTCCCACGTTTTCGTTGGCTCACATTGCATCTCGGCTGCGTTAGGGTTAAAATTAACTCACTTCAGGTAAAAGAGGGATATGTTCTTAATTATCCAATATGTTTTAAAACAAAAAACAATGGTAACTGAAAATGCAACAAATGCATCTGTGTAACAGGGCTCCCAAACTAAGCATTTTTCAAGAAATTGAGGGTTCAAAGGTCAGATCAATGTCTGCATTGCCTACAAGCCCTGATCTCATTCTTCTAATGGTGAAGGATCTTGATTAGATTCGTTCTTTAAATTTAATGTCGCGATCACTTATAAACTAGTAGAAATATTTTCTCTGTATCTATACCACAGTAACCAAACTAAACCGGCATTCAGTTAATATTCAAAATACATTTTGTCAAACAAAAACAATATTTTTGTGTTCTAGTTCCCAGTTTGATAGTTTGTGTTTGAAACCATTTTGACTCAATCTTCCAACATCAAACACCCAGACAATACCAACAACAACAACATACATTAATGCAGCAGTATTAATTTGCTTTTCTCTCTCCATGCGATTACCCGTGTAATATTGAACCATGCTGTCATGTCTCTAGTTTCACACATTTCACATGTCTAGGGGACAATTACATACTGCATTCATATTTTGCAATTCACAAATTAGCCTACACTAATAATCCTCGTGAGTTGACTGAATACCGCACAACCAATGCAAAATGTGGCACACCCCATTTCACACTCATCTTTTTCCTAGACAATTTCTCCATATTGTACAACCCCCTCCTGATAAACAGCCTCATATTTGCCGATTATTATGGCGAAAGCAACAGTAATGAAAATTAAATGAGGCTAACTGCAGAGAGTGGTGAGAGGTGAATTTCTGCAACTGAAAAAATAACAGCTAGTTCATTTGGTTTACTCTAAAAAACTGACTTGGAGTGATGTGGGCTGTCCTGAAGCCTAACAGTGCTCATTGGCAGAGGTCACAATACTAGGTGGAGCGAAAATTCAATGCATCCTATTTGGAAAACACCACAATTCAGTTATTGTTGTTTATCTAGGTTGAACTGAAACCTCAAAAATACATGTCTGGGTAGAATTCATTCCCTGTGGCTACAACACGCATGCTCCGCTGAAAGGAAGCCTGGTGTGTTTGAAACTAACATCAATTGCATGTTGCTATAATGCACTATGACTGTGTAGGTTGGGTCCAAGTGATTAATATCAGCCTGCAAAATTGTTTTCAACCAATGAATGTTTGAAAACCCGGAAATATTCAATACTGTGTTCACAAAAAAACCCAAAAATTTTCCTTTCTATAATGTGTGCATGTACTAGTCGAATCCTACCTAAATTGAGATCTCTAATAGCAAGGCAATATGCATGTCCCAAAGATAAGAATAGAACAATTCATCTGCTTGTTTGTGTATTATTCTCAATATACTGATTGAATCTAAAATAGGCATAATTTATCAACACATGCGACCTATCAGGGCTGATGGCTAAGCTTGTTGCCAACTCTCAGTTGGTAAACTAGCATATTACCTGTATTGGCATGACTGAATCCTACCTTATAGATGGTTTACCTTGCCCATCTTTTTTGTAAGCAATTATCAGAAACATCACGTATTCAATATATCGGGCCTGACTGTCTATTTTTGTGTGAGTGACTGTTAAGGCTTTTTCAGAAGTTTTATGTTTAGGGAAACATTAGTTGATGTTATTATTACCATGAAAATAATCACTGTCATCCTCATTTCCATCTTTATCCTAATCCTGATTCAAATATCTTCATGATCATACATCATCATAAGCACCACCACCACCACAAACACCACACCACACCATCACAATTGCCACATCATCACCACCATTGTTATCAGCTTCTCCACATTGCTACACAATCAGCCATAAAAGCTCTATAATCTTTCTACATTTGCCACAAGTTTTTGGTCAGCAGCATGTGAAAACATCATAAAGGTGTAGCAATTACAATCCAGAAATCTTTGTTGAGGCAGTCAATACCTTTTTTCTCCTTTTAAAAATCCATGTTTTTTTAACTTAATACTACTTGTTAATTTATTTCGGTCAATACTTTTGGAATTTGCCTTGTCCTGTTTTTGAGTACTTGGCTACAAACTCAAATACAATGTCTCATGGAACCTGTATTCTGTTTGGCAAGCACCTTCCATTGTTAATTTGGAATCAACATGTACAATTGTGAGTGCAAGCAAGTTCTATTGGTGTATTCTCATCACAGTCACTTTTGTTATTAATCTAATTCCAACTCTATTTGCCCAATTTGAAAAAACCCTGCAAAATATATCACAAACCTAATATTACAATCGGTCCACTGAAGAAAACACTCCCCACTTAAACTTAAGACTCCCTGTCTAAAACAAGTCCCAAGTGTGGAAATATGTCAACCATGTAATTAGCACACATTCAGATTTTCAGGGCCAAACTAAAGAAAAATATTTGTTACTCCATATCAAGCAAAACAAATTTTACACCAGCACATCATTTAATTTTTATATAATTACCTACAACAGTTTCACACAAAAAACACCACGAATACAACGAAGCCTTGACTAGATTTTATACATTTCTACTTAACAAGTATCAAGCAAAATTCCTATCTAAACAAATAGAATACAAATTTAAATATACTAATACACAGGTAAGAACCACAAATATAAGCCCACTTTGGCACTTTTCATTTCATCATTTTGTCCACCAGTGGCTCACGCTTGCTTTCATCCTTCCTTCCGCCCTCACATTTTTTGTTCATCCCTTCCGTTATTTTGCACACATGATAATGCAATGAATACATGAAATTCCCAATTAGCCTGTCACAGATGTACAAGTAACAAATATTATAACCGTTGTTTTTACTATGTGCTTGATTCCTCATTCATCCTAAATACTATGTTCATGTCTCTACATTTCGTAATTTTGTGGACATTTTGCAACCAATAAAAAAACAATGGACTATACAGAAACCCACACCATATTAACAAGATATTGAATAAGGCAAAGAATTATTTGAGAAACATTGGCACTGTTTGCTCACGACTGCAGATTGAGAAATTGCTTCTACAAGGCTAGATTAATGTTTTGTCCTATCATTAACCACTTCGATAAAAAAGATATAGGCCACACTGTGACCCCTATAATTCCTACCACACCTCGTCCTCATACCTCTTTTACGAGACATGTGCAGACAAAAAGTAGAAACGTATTGGTAACATGGCTAAAATTACACGACCACCAACTTGTAGAATGTAACACTATCATGTCTCCTTACAATGACTCGGTGCAATTGTACATTCATTGCAATCTCATAGTCATTTTGGGATTGTTAACATTAACGTCCTATTATTTTCTTGTACTTGTAAATGGACTATTTTGATGGTATTGTACATATCTGCCATGGGGCGTATTACATTGTATTTTAGAGTGATCCATCTGATGTGTACATGTAGCTACCATATGTAGTGGGTGCTGCTACCAGTCTTCATAAACAATCAAATACAAAGAGCTTTCTTAAGGGCACATGTTTTCAAGTAAAATATTATTACTAAATTCCCCTCCTTAAAATGCTAAATAACAAATTTCACTTTCTTATGACTAATTACAAAATCAGCTGCATTGCCTACACAGATCTCAATGCCAGCATGTCAGGACTGGTATCCAGTGGTTGATTTAAGTTGTTTCCATCAATTACAGTTGATTTGAGCATGATTTAGGTAAAAAAAAAAAAAAAAAAAAGCTGGGTCGGTAGAAGAGCGATAGATATCATCTATAGGTGTTAGGTTCGAAAGGCGTCCTTCGCTTTCCTAGCGGATAGCATCAGAACTGTATATTTAACATATACAATTATATATTTGTTTTGAAAGATTAATAATATATACATCCTTGTCTACCTGGAGAACTAAGTAGTTTAAATTTCAAAATTGGCACTGTTTGCTCACGACTGCAGATTGAGAAATTGCTTCTACAAGGCTAGATTAATGTTTTGTCCTATCATTAACCACTTCGATAAAAAAGATATAGGCCACACTGTGACCCCTATAATTCCTACCACACCTCGTCCTCATACCTCTTTTACGAGACATGTGCAGACAAAAAGTAGAAACGTATTGGTAACATGGCTAAAATTACACGACCACCAACTTGTAGAATGTAACACTATCATGTCTCCTTACAATGACTCGGTGCAATTGTACATTCATTGCAATCTCATAGTCATTTTGGGATTGTTAACATTAACGTCCTATTATTTTCTTGTACTTGTAAATGGACTATTTTGATGGTATTGTACATATCTGCCATGGGGCGTATTACATTGTATTTTAGAGTGATCCATCTGATGTGTACATGTAGCTACCATATGTAGTGGGTGCTGCTACCAGTCTTCATAAACAATCAAATACAAAGAGCTTTCTTAAGGGCACATGTTTTCAAGTAAAATATTATTACTAAATTCCCCTCCTTAAATGCTAAATAACAAATTTCACTTTCTTATGACTAATTACAAAATCAGCTGCATTGCCTACACAGATCTCAATGCCAGCATGTCAGGACTGGTATCCAGTGGTTGATTTAAGTTGTTTCCATCAATTACAGTTGATTTGAGCATGATTTAGGTAAAAAAAAAAAAAAAAAAAAGCTGGGTCGGTAGAAGAGCGATAGATATCATCTATAGGTGTTAGGTTCGAAAGGCGTCCTTCGCTTTCCTAGCGGATAGCATCAGAACTGTATATTTAACATATACAATTATATATTTGTTTTGAAAGATTAATAATATATACATCCTTGTCTACCTGGAGAACTAAGTAGTTTAAATTTCAAAATTGGCACTGTTTGCTCACGACTGCAGATTGAGAAATTGCTTCTACAAGGCTAGATTAATGTTTTGTCCTATCATTAACCACTTCGATAAAAAAGATATAGGCCACACTGTGACCCCTATAATTCCTACCACACCTCGTCCTCATACCTCTTTTACGAGACATGTGCAGACAAAAAGTAGAAACGTATTGGTAACATGGCTAAAATTACACGACCACCAACTTGTAGAATGTAACACTATCATGTCTCCTTACAATGACTCGGTGCAATTGTACATTCATTGCAATCTCATAGTCATTTTGGGATTGTTAACATTAACGTCCTATTATTTTCTTGTACTTGTAAATAGACTATTTTGATGGTATTGTACATATCTGCCATGGGCCCTGGGCGTATTACATTGTATTTTAGAGTGATCCATCTGATGTGTACATGTAGCTACCATATGTAGTGGGTGCTGCTACCAGTCTTCATAAACAATCAAATACAAAGAGCTTTCTTAAGGGCACATGTTTTCAAGTAAAATATTATTACTAAATTCCCCTCCTTAAATGCTAAATAACTAATTTCAATTTCTTATATGACTAATTACAAAATCAGCTGCATTGCCTACACAGATCTCAATGCCAGCATGTCAGGACTGGTATCCAGTGGTTGATTTAAGTTGTTTCCATCAATTACAGTTGATTTGAGCATGATTTAGGTTGGTTTGATGAGCTACACATTTTAATTGTATAATGTGGAAGGGTGTCACGGTACCTCGCATTTCTTGCCATGTTTATTTTTGGGCCATTTTTTTAAGTGTTTAACTTTCAGCTGCACTTCTTTTTATGAAAATAAAATCATGTCTACTCTGTCTCATTTTGATATACTAAAGCACAGGTTCTGATGAACCCCGGAAGAACCCTCCTTACATACACCAACTCTGTATATATCAGGAAAAAAAGTATACACCTATTTTATGTTATTACTAAAATACCAAAATTACAGCAATATATTTGCGCCAGAGTATTCCATTATTGTACTTTTGAACATCAATGATTTCCCTAATCCCTAATTTCACAATAACAATGTTCCATTTGCATTACTTTTGCCTAGAATCCATCCAGATGGTGTTTTGGGTCAATCCCACAATGCACTAGTTTTAGGAAATTTCACCTCAATAAGGTTGTGTGGTCCCACAAAAATCGTATTCTTAACGCATAAAAATCCTGACTTTTACACTCATTTTAGCCCACAAATGCTAGTATTTAGGGAAGCATGTTCATGAAATGTCTTGTGGTTCTTCACTTCTTCAACATGTGTTTAGTACAGTATAGGCACATTGCAATGCATTATGGGGTTGATTCAAACACCCTCTGGCATTCATCCTTACTTTGAAAAAATCCAAACAGAAAAGTGGTTGTCTTAAGGGGATTTTCCCAATAGGATCCACCCCCCCCCCCATATGCACACACACCAATAGGCATTCCCATGACCTTCAACACTAGTGTTAAAATAAACAGGATAGCACAAGTCATTTACAGTATGGACTGGGCTAACACCAATGCAATACAATTAATACCTTCATAGTTCTGTAGATTTTAATAAGCAATAACTTGAAATGCTGCAAAGTAATAATGTATTCCAGATAATATGTAATTACTAACTTAATGTCAGCTGCCAGGTGTCATTTGTATTTTTTTAAATAGTTTAAAGATGTACGGTCAGATTACATCATATAATTATTTTTTATGGCTCTTTGTAATGTCATTAATTTCTACTGCATTAACCAAGGCTATTTAATATCCTTTGTTTTGATATTCACGTTCAATAGAAACTATTTCAAAATTTGCAACTTCTCTTTCCTAGAAGTCTACATTAGTAAAATGCAACTATGCGTATACACAGCTATTAAATTCTTCATTACAACACTACTGGGGGCTGCATAATTAACAATTTTGCTTTAATGAGAAACAGGCACATGCTCATTAAAATTATCACCATTCACAAACCATGGTCACTCAATATTTAAAAAACAAACCTGAATCCCTTGTCCCACTCAAATAGAGCCCTGAATAGAGCACCCACTCTCTCTCTCTGAAGTCAATTCACCTTGATTTAAAGTGGGTTTTGCATGTATGGAATCATTAACTGAACAAGTGAATAACAACTTGAGCAGTTATTATCATGATTAGAAATTTATTATTCATTAAGGCTATTCATTCACTTTGCATTAATTGAATTCACTTTAACTAATTCTGGTGCTGCTTAGCCCAAGCCAATGTACATGACTAATGTACATTGGCTTTGTTACAGTCTCAACTAACCTGTCAGCTACTCACTGACCATGGTATGGACGGTAAAAATTGTACATTTATATGAAAGGACAAAAGATATAGGCTTCCAGTGAGTTTTTTGTGTATACATACATATGTGTGTGATGTTCTCTGTATGTTATTGTGTATGATTGTTCTTTTGTCTGTGTTCTTGTATGTGAATGTTTATGTTCTTGTGTGTTTGTGTATGTGTTTATACACATAAATTTGTAATTACTGGCATGGACATCAGCATGAATGTGCTCCATAATGTGGAGCACATTCATGCCAACAGTACTACTTTTTTTTGTGGAAAACACTGAAGCCATACTACAACAACCAAGCAAACTGCATGCAAACTGCCACACCCTCGATTTAATAACAAAATATTTCAAGCAGCAACATGAATTATATTCTCCTCCATATTAAATTATTCACAAAGCCTCCATCCCCATCCATCCAGCCAGTGGAGATGCAGTAAGTTTATTATCACACAAATTGTGATGTGGCCACGGGATGGTTCTCTCCATCCATATTGACCCAGCTTGCACGCCTTCAATTGCAAAGTAAACCTGCATATTGGATACACAGCCTTGGTGCATGGTGACTACCAAGAGTAAAATGCTCATATTGCAGGGTCCTCACACAGGAACAAAACTTTGTGACTATGGAAAAGATGTTTATTATTGATTGGCAATGTGATAAATGGCCTGGTTTCTGTTGGCAAGTAAGCAATGCTGAATGGCATACCATCAAAAATGTATGCTAATCCTGTAACAATTTATCCTTGCAATATGCTGACTTTACATTTTTAACTACCTTTGTTATCATTTCATATACCACCACATCTCAATAATATATTGCTGTATTTCATACGATAATCAGCTAAATAGAATTATGATTTTTTAACACAGTACTAGTGTGCTCATTGTGGTGCCCATTATATACATGTAAATATATTAATTTCTAAGACCAAACCCCCAAAGGACTATCAGATGGGCTTAAATACCCAGTGGAAAATGTCATAACAAAAGTCTTCAAATCAAAATCAGCCGCAGCTCCACCATCTTGAATTTCAACTCGCTATGTATACACCACTTTATGGTGTAGAATTGCATGTCTATTGTGTGTACACAGTGAATCAGCCCCTCCAAAATGGCAATGTTTGCATGACTGGATCCTGAATTTATAATCAAATCATAAAATCAAGCAATATTAAATCAATATATTATAAACAGTAGCACATCAAATATGTGGGGTTTGAGCACAGAAAGAGGTAGCACAACAGATTATTCCATACACCGCTAGTTTGTTATTGAATTGCCTTTAAAGTCATTGATTTGTGTGTGGTCAGTGATCAAAATTCGACTTCTTTCATTGGTAGTTAAGGGTCACATGACTTGTCACTCTCAATTAGCGCTGAATTCAATAGCGTTTGTGCGTTTCACAAGGTTCAATGATCGGTGTTGTTTCGGTTCACTTAACTACCATAGCAGTTCCTTGTTGCGTAGTTGTGCAGTGCGATAGCGTCATTTGTACAGCACTACACGAATGCTGTAGTATGCCAAATCTTCATGTCGCCTAATTGTTCACCTACTTCCTTTTGGAAAAGGACTGGCCTATAATTTATAATATTTGTACACAAAGCACCCACACACAACTCAACAAATTCAGCTCACCAGGTAATTATCTAAGACCTTCCATTAAAAACCCATTGTTACTGTGTGGGCTAAGGTGTTACAATTTTACATTACAAATTACTTGTGCTAGCATCCATGAAAGCACCTGATTTTTTATGATAAATTTGAACATTGAATTACGGATTCAAATAATTTTTGCAAAAATAATACTGGTGACATTGATACTTATTCAAGATTCATTCATTAACCTTAAAGGGACAGGAGATTTCAAGGCATCCATTTATTGCATCATCTGCATTTATTTCATTGGGACTCAATAGATTTCATACTTTGTATTTGGTTCAAAATGAAAACAAAAGGGTATTTTGATTTGCTAATATTCATTATAAAACAAGCTGAATTTTGTATTTGCACCAATATGAAATTAGAAACTTCATAATATTTTGACCAGAGAAATACTCAGCTTCCTCCTTTCAGATGGGGATATTTTTTAAAGCATCAGTGGAAAAAATCAGGTCTTTCAATTTTTAGAGACGCTTGATATGTGAAATCTCTTGTTGCACCTTTAATTCCCTAACAAGCTAAACTGAGTAATTACCAAACAGCACAAAATTAATTTCATTAATTTATTGACTAAGCAGTAAATATCATCAGAATAACCTCTTAAATTTGACTTCTAGTAACGACCATGACATAATTGGAACTTTAAACATGTTTCTAAATTTCTTGGTGGATTAATAAAACTTATGTATACCAAGTTTTGATGTTTTAAGCATTCCTTATAAAAATGTTGTAACTTTATGAATAAAAAAAACCAGACCAGTCAAAATTATAGGCCTATAGAACTGTAATAGGTAAATTGCTTTCCTTTAGACACTTTATTATAAATTCTATTACCTCTGCTGCCCATTATTGAAAATGCTGCATTCTGATTGGTCAGTTTACGGCCCATTATTCTGCAATAATGGGTCGCGAATGCATTTTCTCATTATATCACGATTGTTTTCGGTAATAGAATAGAAATAAAGGGTTTGCAGTATTATTTATGGGCTCATAATGTATCCTCGGCCGGAAAAAATAAAATAATGAACTCGGCTGCGCCTCGTCCATTATTTATTTTTTCCCGACCTCGGACACATTATTCGCCCATAAAGGATACTGCATCACCCTTTATTTCTTAATTATTTTGAGCACTCAAATCAAGTTTTGAGCATGATTTATCATTACAATTTGTTGAATGCATGATCTAACTTTACATTGAATACAATTCAGAATTCATGTAAAAATGGAGATACTAAATATTTAATGTTTAATATCCAATCAGCCATTTCCCATGTTTACATGAACATTTTGCCTGTCTTATCATGAACACAGTATAGCTGGATAGCTTCCAGCACTAAAATTCCATAATTGTAATTTCTTGGCACAGGTAGGGAGGCAGGTCCCCAATCATGAGGTAAGCCAACCCATCTCTTCCCACTTGAGTGAGTACAAGCCCATATTACCTGTCTATCAAAGCCAGTCACAAAGAAGATGGATTTCAGCACGGTAATTGTGTGCAACCCCCTTACCCTTTCAGTTGTAATCATGCAGGGAGGAGAAGTTGACAAAGGAGGCAAATACTGCATTGTATACAATAATGTAGCCAAGTTGCTTTTGTTATGTTTATTATTATTGACAGGTGTTTAGGATTTGATGGATGAAGAGCAGTTTGGGGTACATGGATGAGGGTGCCTGCCTACCAGCCAGGGTCACACAAAATAGCTGAGAGAAAAACCAAGGATGCATTAAGAATATAATTATGCTAGCTTATGAAGAACATTTTTGCTACTCTAAACTGTGTCATGCTTAGGTATATGGAACAGATAAGTTGTAGAAAACATGTAAGGCCTTAACATGAAGACAGCTGTATACTAGAAAAATGACAGCATGAAGCCTAACACCAGTGCCAGGATCAATAGACTTATGTCCACACCATCTGCACCTGATCTCAGATCTGCACAACAGGCTCCAGCCACCCATTTTTTAAACAATTGTTTGAAATGCAAGCTTAATGATTCTCTTATTGTTTGTCTTAAGACATCTCAAAGCTTATCCAAGCCTCAATATGCACCTTTGAAGACAATGATACTGTTAGCACCAATGAAGTGACCAAAGTTTTATTTTTTTTTTAATATTGGGCAGTGAGCATTAACCAGTTATTTCCTAACCAGCTAAATTAAAATACACTGATAAATATACCAGAAAATAGCATGGATTTGCTGCATTTCCAGCATATCCCTAAATGAAAGTGCAAGCTAATCTGCCATATGATTGTACAAATTATAAAGTAGGCTAGATCCATTTATTTAAATAAAGGGGTCTATATTATGTTTACCCAGTCTTTTCTAAACATAAAACTGGGTTTTGGTACATATATAGAACCTGCAAAACAAGATATTTTATTTGGTTACTAAATGATTTAACATCACAGTAGTTTCAGATTAATGAGTCTACTGGCAAAATGTTGAAAAATTTCTATGCACTACTGTATGGCAAGGACAATCAGCAAACTGCTATCAAATTTGGATTACAAGTTATTCCTTTATTGCCTACTCTTTCCATGTGACAGAAACCAAGCCAATCAGTTGCTCCAACCTGCTGCTGGATGCCTCTGCGGCATTTCAGGCTGGGACATCAACATGGATAACCCACCCACACGCTTACACTTGCTGTCAGTAGCCCCCTTACACAATAGCCTAGGAGGTCACAGTCAAGTCAAGCATGGATCAGGGTCATTGACTGCCTAGATCTCCACACCAGTTTCTGCTGCAATTGAAGAGACAAAACTTGCTCAGTCCATTTCACACATTTTGATTAAGTTATTTATTTTTTGTGCAGAGGAACCAAATTGACATTTTTTAAAAAAAAATTTGAACAGATTGACTTGATTATCAATAGGAGACTGATTCTGCTTTGTGAAAAATGGGATAGTTAGGTATTAATATTCACAATATTCAATACCTTCATCTGCTTATTTTCATTTCAAAAGAAATGGTCCAAGTGAGTTCTGAAAAAAAAGCTCTTTGAATGTGATATGTGAAGTAGTGCCATAGGCCTATGTCCCATTTCATACAACTTACAGAAAACATGTTTTTCAGCTGTCATCTTCAAGGCAAATATATAGTTGTCTTTCAACTCTTCTCAATCCTGCATTTGTTTATTTCCATTTGACTTCATGACTGCTGTTAAAGGTGGGTGACCCGATCATGGTCCGATTTTTTTGTACTGATGTTTTCTCACTCACATGAAGCATATGACCAAAAACCCAATTACAAATTGTTGAGTTGGATCCTCCAAGTCGTTTTGATAGTAGAAGCATAAAAGTGTACTGAATAAGGCCATAGGACAATGCGTGTAATTAATGTTGTTGATCACATTTGGAGACGGGGGTTTCTGGGCCTCTTTAAAATTTCACTGAGGTAAATTATATTAAGCTCCGTCTGAAACAAAAAATCTCAATTTTGATGGAGTAAAGTAGGGGAACAAGGTTGTCGATCAAGTCACCTACCTCTAAACTGTTTTACTACAGTATAAAAAATATTAAACAACCATGTGACAACCTGGGCCCCTACCTTATGGTTTTGTAAAAATAACTTGCTGATCAATGCTTTGGCATTTTGATAATTTGATCAATTTCTGGCCTCCTAAATGTCAATAAATAACCAAAAGATTGTAAATCTTCATTCTCTAAGTGATCAATGCCCCTACAGTTTCCAAGATGACCACTGCCATTTCTAAGGCAATCACTCGGCCCTTTCATGGCAAAAGGGCGTAACTTGAGTTACCCCCTTTTGCCTTGAATGGGTCACCCTGCAATACCAATGCATATGGGATACATTTTTCTTTTAAAATGTTGAGCCTAAATAATGCTAAAAATATTTAATAAAAAATAAGTATCCCAGATGCTTGTTTTTGCAGGATGCACCCTTCAAGGCAAAGGGTGTAACTCGAGTTACGCCCTTTTGCCATTGAAAGGGCCGCACTGCTCTTTGAGAGTTTAAGTGAAAACACTGCTGTTAAGAGTTTCCAAGATGATCACTGATCTTGACTTCACTGCTTTTAGATTTTCTGAGGTCATCACTGTTTTTAGGAATTATTGTAAACAAATTTCAATGAAGAATCCGACATTGGCGACATTAATAAACGAAAGAAAATATTTACGACACATGACTTTCTTCGACATCTAAATAGAGTTAAGTTGAATGTGTCTACCTGAAGACCACTGGACCCCAGACTGCAGATGTACAGATGCAACTTGTTTACCGATGCTCTATACATGGATATCTGTCTGTAGGTGATTTCAAATCAACACACGCTGGACATAAGCAGTTTGTCTGGTTTGTCCATAGCCCGCGGCTATGAACAAGGTCTGTTTTATGCAAACAAAGTCCTGATTAATCTGTTCTAATTAAATTGCAGTATGTCCTTTATTTTGTGTTTCTGTTAATTTACTCAAATACGGGAACAATATTGCATATTCATTGCCAGAAAGGTAATACATGGTTAAAGTCGTAGATAAAATAATCAACTCCAATGAATTGAATTCAACAAGACATAATGTAACTTTGTGCGAAGCAGCAGGCTGGCTGCCATTACTGCAATATTGGGGAGGCAGTAGGCAGCAGCAAACGGGGTAATCAAGCGAAATTAAGCATTGTGACAAGCACGAAGAGCGACTGTGTGTAATATAGTGGGGAACAAATCATGAGCTAGTGGACTAGACTGCTGGTTTGGGGGTGAGCCATACTACTGCATACATATATATCATTTCTTCAAATAATCTATAGGAAAAAAATATGCCTACAAATTATCATTCATGTTTCCTAGAACATACAAAAATCGGCGAATCACTTGTGAATGTCAAGACCACCACATTATTTGGACATAAAATGGAGAACAAAAAAAATAATAATGATGTTGTAAGTTGTTTTACATATACATCACATTTGTTATATTTTTTGTATAAGCTGTAGCGATGTGTTTCGTTCTCCAGTTTCCATGGTTCATTACCAAAGCACTAATGGGTTTATTTTGATTTTCAGCCAAAAGCCCAGATGATGAAAATTATGCTCCAATATTTTCCAATTCCCTTAACAGCCGCCTGATTCAGCTGGCATGAGCCTTATCTCTAGCAATCTAAACGCCTAGGATTCCCTTCTCCATGCCTTTCTCTAGGATGCATGCTAATATCAACACAGACGGCAGTGGCGGCATCGCACTAGCATCACAAATGCCAAAAGTGACCCTTAAGTCCCGAAACCCATCAATTCTATCCCCGCAACAAGCGACCGCTGAGGTATAAAGTACGCCGGTCGATGCATGCATAAATGTAAACACTCTAAAGCGAGTCTCGCTGTGGTGAGGAGTAAGGGGCCTGCCTGTAGTGCCTGGGCACTGAATTATCCATGACTATGATCAACAAACATTCAAAGAGGGGAATTTAAACAGAAGTAGTCCGGCCTAGGGTACAAATTTTAATTCCTAGAGGTAGATATACTTTTCGTTTTATCAGTGCACTGGCCACATGTTCCTTTTTAGAAAACAGCAGGCTGTTCAGCACACAGATGCAAGAGCTGTCAATACGGCAGCAATATTTAAGAGTCTCATCCAGTTTTATGACAAGTTTCCTTGCAGGATCAAACCTTTCAAAACTTCACTGCACATATAAGGGATTAGTAGTCCACAAGGGCTTAATGTTCTGATAAGGGGAGACAAGACTCATCTGTGCATGGTAGGTCAGTGTGATAGGAAGGCCTCAAGCAGTATATTGGTCCCTGAAGGTTAGCCCCAGGTTCCTGTGGGCTTGAGATTGAAAACTTGTAGACTAGAGGCCGAAGTAAGGGCTGGCCATGTATGCATACCTTCTATTTGAACATACTATATATAGCGTTACTAATTCTATGTGGCATATCAAACCATTTTGTTGATTGCAGAAATGCAATCAACATTAACAAGACGAGTCCTTAAAAAGGACAATCTCTGCTTTTAGTGCACAGTGTGTGAAATGAAAAAAAACAAAGGAGTTTGTATCACTATATTGGTAATGAATATTTTGATGCAAGGCATCAATCATATGATCAACCTTATGGTGAACAAAAGACATCAGTTTCATGACTTTTTCTGATACATCTCGTATTTTTTGAAGTAGAAATCACAGTGCATGGAACACCAAGCTTCGTTACCATACTTCACTTTTAAAGGGAACTTCTTATCTAGTTGCAAGGCAAATCACTATTGTGTAGTACGACCGTCATCATTGCTGTACAAAAGTTGTGCCGTTTACCACCACATGAAATAGTAGTCTGCTTGATGAAATAGTTCCAAGCTATCAGTGTTAAAATATACATACAAACAATGTAATTCTGTACCACAATTGTATTATTATACATTGGAGTATTATTTTGGATATAAATTGGCTATAGAAGTCATTCTACAGTTTAATTTGTCAAGCAAAATTTTGCAATCTGATCCAACCAATCACAGAAAAAAGCTGTTACATAGCTACATTTAGGTTAGGACTAGTCTCATTTAGTGCAAAAAGGGAATGTCACTATCACAAGTGGTGCAAGTAGGGTATGTATATCACGACCATGGCCATTATGAGACTCTTGAAGGCAACAGGCGTATCAGTAACAGCTGAGAAGTTGTAAAACAATGTATGGGCTGTACACACACAATAAGAAAAACGAGTAACACTGCATGAGGTTTGGTCAATTCAGGATTAAGCTTTTGCCTGGCAGAAGAAAAACGAGTACAAAAATGGAGTACACAAATGCTACCCAAAGATAATTGTATGCAACCAATCAATAATGATAAATAAACAGAGCAAGCACCAATGCAGCAGTAGATGCACTGCCTCATTTTGTACTCGTTTTCAGAGAAGCACCTTTCAAATTGGACCTCGTTTGTAAGTGGCTATCAAAAGGAAAACAAAAGGTTAAGTCTCCATTGTTGTGGGTGCTTAAAAATGAGGTGGTTTGATCCAAAACGAGGTGGTTTATTTTTACAGTGAATGTAATATGGCTATGATTTAAATAAAGACTCAACAAAACTGGACTCAGAAATTGAAAACAATTAAGACGAGTCCTTAAAAAAGGACAATCTTCTCATGCACAATTTACGAAATGAAACAATAAATAGAGTTTTGCCAACACCATTTAGTTTGAAATGTTTCTGTACACAGCTACATGTACACAGCAAATCCAGGTATTACAATGAATACTATGCCAGGCATCAATCATAATGAGCAACATTAGTTTTATGTGAAAACAAGACATTCAGTTCAATAATCAATATGATATTATTGAATGGAGATTTTGTACTAAGCAAATTGCAATAAAACTTCACAAATTCAATCGGATATTGTGTATACCGTTTCTTTCTTACATAAGTATTTCCAAACCACACAGAAACAACCAACAAGACTCACTCCTGGGCCCCTTTCCTTTTTAAAGGAATTTTTATAAATGGAACTTCTTGCCCAATGCCAAGGACTAGTGGATTACTAAGACCAATCACTATTGTGTAGTAATATCTCCACACTGCTGTACAAAAGTTGTGCCTATTTACCACACATGAAATTTAGTTGCTTAATGAATGTTCTATGCTATCAGTGTTAAAAAATCTACATACAAACCAATGTAATGGGTAGCACAATTGTCTATGATAAAATTGGAAGTATATTTTGGTTATAAAGTAGCTATATTTTTAGAAGTCATTCTACAGTGTAATATGTCAAGCAAACTGTGCAAACTGACCCCAACAATCAGAAAAATGTTACATACAAAGCTTGGTGAGGACTAGTCTCAGTTAGTGCAAGCAGGGAATGCCACCATCACCAGAGACAGTGCAAGTAGGCGTATGGATATCACTGACCACATGGCCATGGAAATATGAGACTCGTGAACTTCAACAGCAAATCTCAGTAGCAGCTGAACATGTCAACAATGATCGGGTCACACACAATTGAGAACTGTGTCCTGCATGGGTTGGCAATTCAGGAGTAATCTTCTTGCTGAGCAGAAGAAAAAACTAGAGCTTGTACCAAAAGAAATGTGGCTGCTGTGAAAATGATTATTATCACTATTTCAATAGTTAATTATGCTGTGAATATGAGTACAGTTGTGTATGGCCAGCTATCTCAGAGCATGTACTAGGGATATTGAGAGAAGCACACTTATAATGTGATTGGACTGTCAGCGTGACATGGACGGATATTAAATGTATTTGAATTTGATTGCATTGGTGATTTTTGGAGTCACAGTATTCTTGCCATGAGAATAGGTCTCTTCATGTGGCAGGTGGGATGAACGTGGGGGGTCTGGACCATGACAATGGATGCAAGGGCCTACAAATTTCCTTCAAACAAGAGGGTACCGTCATCCCGAATTCTGCTGATAGCTTATGATAGCAAAAAAATAACATCTACATGTAAGCCCTACCATTCTGTTTACAACATGAAATCAATACATTATAAATGTAGGGTCACATCATTCCTATCCTATGCCAAAAACTTATTGGGGAAGCTGCCCCCCTGCACATTTAATGTGAAGAATAATGTTGTGAATATTAATAGTGAAAGCATAAAGACCTATATTGCAATAACCCACTTTAATATATGCTTGCCCTTGAAAATATGTGCTCCCTTGCCCCCCCCCCCCCCCACACACACACACCCAAAAAAGCTGGTTACACCACTGATTTAATTATCATACACACACACATGTTTTAAGTAATAATAACAAGAACTGTGGAATTGCTAAATAGTGCATGACAATCACATACATGACAAGCTTAAATCAATGTAGTCTTACATAACTTATTTCATGTTTTTAAGTGATACATTAACATTTTCTATCTCCTTTCATAATGTAACAATTCATTCTATTGAAGAATTCAGAACAAAGATTAGGCCTTTATTTTGCAAGCAACTTTAAACCTATGCCATGTGAATAGTAATCAGCCTAGAGAGAGAGAGAGAATGAATAGGGCCATACACTATGATCTCATTCTCAGTCCTGCCTGCCTGCCCCTAGCCATTCCTCCAGATTGTATCTCTCCATCCTGTTCCTTGCTGATTGCAAAATCCTCCATGATCAAGAGAAAAATTCTTAACAAAGTTGGTGTGTTGGACAGGCCTGTTGAGTTTGACTCATTGCGTACACACACAGGTTGTGTGCGTGCAGGATTTCCCCCTAACAAGAACCCGGTAAAACGTGAATGGGAAAATTGCTGCAAGTCACAAACCAAAATTTAGTATTTACCTTAGATGTAAAACTCCAGAACCCCAACTACGTGAAATATGGAGGAAACATACAAAACCTCAGTATCATCTTTAGTCAGTGACATTTATCCATATCAGCCATGAAGCTTGCCAAAAGCATAGATATTAAAAACAATAAAATTACTTGACTCTTATTGGAAAAGTTTTGATTTATTGACTCATTCATGTAATTAATTGCAAATACTAAGAACCTCAATGTACCAAACACTGTAAATGGGGCGGGCGAAGGGACAATTTTGGTCCATTTTAGATTTAGAGAATAAAGGTATTGTTTTTAGCCTCTGCCGTGTACAAATCTATCCTGTCATATCACATGGGCACAGCATCTTTTAAAATAATAGGGTGTACCTATTCACCCCAATCTGAGACTTATTGTTTCCTAAAAAGTCAATTATCCTTTGTTACCATACATGTAGGACATAATAGGCAAGGTCTTCAAACATGAACCAAACAAATTTCTGCAATGGTTCCACTATGGCCACTATGTTTTTTGAGCAATTGAAGGCAAATGTGAAATGCGGCCCTCGTGGACCCCAAATGTTTGGTTGGACATTGGTTAAGCAATTTGTTGAACATTGGATACTCTATCAAAAAGGTAGAAAATGACCAGGACTATACATTTGGAAAATAATTTCCATTGTTTTGTCCCCATTCATTCCTATGTCCCTATTCACCCAATTTTACATTAGTACTTGTATTTTACTGTCCTACTTAAGTTTCCTACTTTTTTAACTACAGTACGTAATTAATCAGAAAATACAGTTGGTGCTCAACACTCTAAAGCGCTCATTAAAATACACCAACAATGTGTAAATAGTGTGTTAGCCTGTGACTGTACCCATTACATAACTTTAATGTACATTGTAAGGTCCCACGTCTCGTTACCATGTTGACTAAGTCGCAAGGCACAAGATCGAACAAAGAAGACTGCAAGCAAACACAGCATACAACAGGAGACAAGTCATTAGCCATTCCCATGTAGCTATCCCTTGTTTGTTATGTATATGAAAAATAAAACAGATGATTTGGGCCACATCACAAATCTCTAGTCCCCTCAAAGCACTAATGCCAAAGCTATGAACCTCTCCCACTTGAGCAATTGAGTCAATACATTTGGTTGTACCATGAGATCCCTAGCATTATCAATTTGTGTTTTCAAATAAACAACATGTCAGGCAATGAGCATGAGTGGTCCTGTACCCATCCACGACCTACAGTGGTTACCCATCCCTTTTGATGTCACACTGTGGTGACGATAAGAACATCTTCGACAAGGGGGCCTAATCAACTTTGGTCTGGGTAGGGGTATAGGGGAATTTGGCAATCTTTTGATTCTAGCCACATTTATGGCACTCTATCATCATAGAGAACACACTTGCAAAGGGGCTGCATTGAAATGGGGACACCTCCCAACATGGCATCTTCCAGTGCATAATTTCAACCTTTACATAGAATAACTATTCTTCAAGGAACCTCACAATCCCCTTTAATATTTTAAATCGGGAGAAATTTTAGCGGGAGTAAACTCTGTTACAACACTGTCTAAACTACCAAACACCATCAGAAAAATCCCACTAAATGACCCAAAATCAACTGACCCCTGGATGACACACAAGATACAAAACTGTGGCGAGACAGCATAATTGCTACAGAATCAGCTCACAAGCCCAACTGACATGAAAGAGATGGCCGTTGATGATAGCTAGCCTACAGAATACAATAACAGCTCAAGCAATATGAAAAACGCAGATGAGGCATCTCTCAAATTGTCATGTACAATTCAGATGTTCTGCCACTGATGACCAGGTATGGTATTATAAAAGTAGCCACAACGCTATCGAGCGTGCCATCAGCTAAAGTACAAGGCCTGGGCATAGCCGCAAGAGACCCAAGCAGCTGATGGATGAAAGGCCAACGGAATTAATATTCTCTCACTCGCTCTTACACACACTTGCTATGCTTGATGCAAAGCCAGACCTGTTAAGCATGCAGTGGCCGGAAAATGACCCAAAGGAAAAAGACAGCTTATTATATATGGAGGAGAAAGTTCTGGAGTGAGCCTCAGACTAAGGTGTTCAACTTGAAGAGTACTGCATACATTGCCATTTGCCAATGTTTCTCACATAGGGACCATTCAAGAAAACCGGGCCAAAGCATTACACTAATAAAATAATGAATATGCTCTCACTCAGATATCACTTACACATGGCTGAAATCAGTAAATGTGGGACTAATTGTAGCACTTTCTGAAGGTGTACAAAGTTGCCCAAGGCTTGTGAGGTATGTATAGGGCATTGCTCTTAAAATGGCTCGTCAAATGGGACATTCTATTATCATGGACATGGTAATCAGTTTTCCTTGCAGTTACCTGGTTTTACTTCCGTGTTATCAATGAGCAGAACTGGTTAGGAGTGTCCTTACAGATTCCGAGCTCCAAAGTGGACACTGATCTCATTCTGAAGTCAGATCAATGCAGACTGCTTCCATTTTGATACTACTACCTACATAACAGCACTAAACCGACATTAAAAAATAAATGAAGCATTTAAGTGCATATTATTTTGATGTTGAATTATTTTAAGGCCTCTTTGATGTCCCACACATTCTGTTAGACATTTTTCCTTCCTAGAATTACTGAATCCTATGGATTTGAAAATAAAATTGAATATGACCAAATATGATATGAAAAACACAACAAAGTATGGACATAAAAACAATATTTTTGAGGGGCCTAATCCAAAATTCTTGAATTCTGTGTTGTCGCATTTCCACGTCGAACTAACACTTTGACACAATATACACGCTTAAAAGTGAATCACATTTTCACAGGCCTATACACATCATACATCGAACTATAGCACCAGGAGAAAAAATAAAATAGATGTATGAATCTAGAATATCATTTTTTCTATTGAGCAGTACCTGTATACAAAGTACAATGTTTAGTCTGGATAAGCGTGGCTAGTTATAGTTACAGTGGTGTCGGACCATAGGTTACAATGACCTGCGAGCGGAAGAGCCAAGGAAAGCTATGCCCATGGGGAAAATGTGGAGTAGGTAGCGGGAAAGCAAGCAGTAGGATGGCAAGCTTACTCGCTCCACAGCTGAATTCTACCACAGGATTGCAATCCATATCCAGACACACTAAAGGGGAGGAGGGGTGGTAGGGTCTGTTGTGTTTGCAACTTGTACTCCAAAACATAGGGAATTCTAAACCAGATCACATGAACTTTTCTATTTTTAAAAATAACATTTTAAAAATTCAACAAGAGCTTTTGAATATCAGGCATATCCCTAAATACTGAAAGCCCCAATTTTTACACTAATTTTTCCATCAAAAAAATCCCAACCTGAAGGGATTAAGCTTGAAAATATTTCTTTGGTATCACAATTGTGGGCCTAATTACATCATATCCATTGCACATAATTTGTACCATGTGCTTTATAAAGGGAATAAAGACTGATACAGAGCACATGAGAGGGTTTAAAGGAAATATGTCAAGATTTTTGTCAAGCTCAGTTGACTTACCATGCATAAAATATATGTCCATACATCACAAATTCCCGAAAAAATAATACAATTTGAGTACATTAACAAAATAGAGGCATTTTAATTTTTGCTTTTTGACATACGAAGAAACGGGCGGATTTTTCGCCACGGCTTCATTGATCAAAAGCGCCCAATTTGCTCTCCCTCGTGACGTCAAAGTGATGACCAAAACATCGTGTTGACTCGAAAGTAATAATAAAATTAAAAAAAAAAAAAAAAAAAAAAAATAATAAAATTTGAAAATAAGTTACAGAATGGACATTTTTTTTTCATTTCGTTGTGTTTTTAAAGTTTCTGAAGTGGCCAACACTGCGATATGATGGTCACAACGACGTAAATTATGGATGGTCATCACTTTGACGTCACCATTTGCCTGCGATGTGGATTGTCGGAATCGTTTTCGAGTAAGATATTGGGCGGCAAAATTTAAAAAAGGGCAAAATAACTACTCAACAAATGTGGACAATTTTCAACTTATTTTGATTTTTATCTGTATCTCGTTACTTAACCTTTCCATCCATACAAATTTTCCAATTTCAGAATCATTACATACATTTCTTTATGTAATTATGCAAATTGGGAAATTCCTAATTTTGTATTGCAGCAATATGAAATTCCAGCTTGTTTTATTTTCAAAGGCAAATAAAAATCACCATTCATTTTTAGACATTTCTGTAGCCAAATACAAGGCACGAAACATATTCAGTGTCTATAGAAATCGACTACATTGACACAAAATAAAATACCTTGAATTTCTTGTGCACCTTTAAATTTCTGAACCACTGCTAAAGAACTATGCACACTTTTTCGCTGACCACACTTTCTATTAGTAATTTCAGACATTTGTTTACCATGGTTTATTTCAAACAGTATTTCTTATGGCCCCACCCTAAATTTCAAATCCGTCTCATCTTCCCTTCCTATTGAATAGCACCTTGTATTTTTAAACCAGACAAATTCCAAGCCACCCTGAACAAACATTACCTATTGTTGCACTTCTCTCACCCCGTCCAATTCAGATAAGTTTCATCCTATACTTTCAGAAGACATGACATCATACATCCTAATGGAATTATTGTGGTCAAATCTTCAATATACCTTGCAAACAACAAACATGAACTTGCGATGGCAAGCTAATTTTCCATCCAATACAGTCAGGCTACAAAGAATATTCAGGGGGTCCTGATTAGTGACCGCTTGCAATCTTCCTACAATATGCCCAAGTTTGGTTTGTCACAATGCCCAGTTTTGGTCTAAAGTGGTTTGATTATGCCCATATTATTGATCGAGCTATAAATAATGGGTGAGATGCAAGTCAAGCCCCCTGCGAGACCTAATAAATAAATACGGGTGTAAATCATACAATTTTATCATTGTTTTGGATGGATCCATATAACATAATATGGCTACATAGCTTCTCTACAGTACACAAATACTGATGATCTATGCTTAAAAGGTGCACAGAGTTTTTGATCCCAAATATTGTGCCATAATAGTAATTTCATATAGAAATAAAACACTCAGTATATTTCTTACCCTTGTATTTGGCTACAGAAAAGTCTTAAAAGAGAAAAATATTAACTTTGATGATTTTAATTTGCTTATATTTCCATATAAAAGATGGCTGAATTTTGTATTTGTCCATACAAAAGTAGAACTTTTACAATTTTTTGTACCAAAGAAACATTTCCAGCTTAATCCTTTTCAGATCGGGATCTTTTTGATAAATCTTTACTTCATGGCAAAAATCAGTACGTTCTATTTTTAGGGATGCCTGATTGCCTGATATAAAATCTCTTGTTGTCACTCTTTAGGGATAATAGGTCAGCATTTTGGGTGGTTTTGTGAATGGACTGTCTGTGGGTGACAAATGACCTCATTGATTGTTCAAATCAGTACTGTTATAGAGTTGGTTTTAATCCCTCTCTGGTTTAAACAAGACTTCAGAGCAGTTCTAGTAAGTAAATTCCACATGTTGAAAGAAAAGAAAGAAAATATCTGTTACAGTGGACTAACCTAAGTGATAAGACAATGGACTGTCAATCAGATACCAAATTGCAATTCCCAGCATTGAACCGCACCTAAATTTCATCTATGCACGTGTTTCCTTACTAAGATGACAAAAGATGAATTTCAAGAGTAACCACAACGAATAATGCAGGTAGGCAGTGAGTCTGAAATCCCGACAGAGCTCTAAGATCTTGTGTTTCAATTGCAGGAGACCCACCCATCCAGCAATCCGATAGGGAATTGAGATGGGAATCAGGCTTTGCCACCGATGTAGATATTGAAAATTGGAATGTACGAGCACACCAGACAGGTTGCTAAAGCCAAAAAGAAATAACTCAACCGATCCCCATTTTGGCCAATGAAATGGTGCCGAAAGCAAAAGCCCCATTCTTCCCCGACCCATCATCATTGATTCTATACCCTCTGCTAGCCCATTATTAAAAATGCGCATCTGATTGAGTATGTTTACTGCCATCTATTCTGCATAATGGTCCGCCAATAGCCTTTTCTTATTAATGAAGCTGTTTTAGGTAATAGAATAGAAATCAGGGGTTGCAGTGTTCATGTATGGGCTCATACTGTATCCTCGGCCAGAAAACTTTCAAATAATGGGCTCGGCTGCGCACTCGCCTATTATTCTAGTTTTTTCTGACCTCAGACCCATTATTCGCCCGTGTTTTTTTTTTTTGTTTTTTTTCAAAATGACACTGGAAACCCTTTATTTCTTAATTCTAAATCACATTAGCACACAAGCTTGCGGTGCCAGTTTGCAGATTCAAATGACAAAATGGAATTACGATTCAGTCTGCTAACTCAATTACGCCTCAGTAATGGAGCATCATGGGCCAGTCTAGGTTGTCATGACAACATCATTCAAGCCCTGCACGTGAGCAATGGGGCTGTGGCGCCTAGCCCCCATGGGGTTGAGAAGCAACGTTTCAAGTTAAAAGCATGGCACCGGCACCAAAGTGCATTCTTACACCTCTTGATAGCTATGACATCAACAACCATTGCTTACTCCTACATGCATGAAAATTTCTCACCACTCTTATTAATAGCAGTAAACTTCCCATTACAGCAAAACCAGCTCTTTTATTTTTAAAATCCAACTGCATTATACATAGTATCTGCAAACTCATAAGCATAAGCCCATGTGAGTCTACACTTTACATGTAGCTGCCTGGGAAGGCAGAGAGAGAGAGAGAGAGGACTACCACAGCAGCCATGCTTGCACAACCTATAACTGCATAACCCCATCAAAAGCACTCTTAAAAACTTTTGTTGCAAGTAAACTCTCTAAATGAGAAAAAACTGAGCCCATGGCATGTAATCAAGAAAATTGGCTTTGGCAGAGGCTTTGCGCTCTTCTCAAGGGGCATATTTTCACGCCTCTTTGGTTATTTCATCACGACAGCTTTACTGCAAAATGCATTCACCAAGGCCATCATCGGTGCACACCAAATGCAGGTAAAATCCTATCAGAAACGGTAAACAGAGCAGTGAAGAAATTGCTTTGTTCCCTGCCTTCAGTATACAATCCAAATATATGTGTGGCCATAATAATAAATGGGCAAGCGGCGACTAGCTTGTGAATGTGTATGTGGCTGAAGTGGGCATAATGGGGAACATTTCAACTCTGGTGCCACCATCACTCAATGTGTGCAAGCCGCTAGAGCATGCAAATCTTCCTTCACGTTTACCACTCATTCATGCCACTCTGGCCTGGCTTTGGGCCTCAGGCAACCCAGCAGTCCCTGGCGAGGCTAGCTTTGGGGCTGAAATGAAATGCTAACACAGTGCATACACGCAAAGGCGAGCAGTCAAGCAGTATGCAAGTAAAGTATTAAAGCCCAGCTCGGCAAGCTGTCTGGCTAAGTTATTTGTTCGTGTGCAAGACAGGCAGGTTGGCAGGTCTCAAGTCGCAACATGCATTGCCAATGGGGGCGATGTAGTGTGACAGAGCAGGGAATCAGAAAAGCAGACTCTTCGTGATCAGGGAAATGATTGAATGTTTTTTTACCAAGCCTGTCTAGCCCATCAATGTAAAACTCCACCCTCCAGGGGCGAGTTGCCATGTAAGCAGTACAGTCAATAATTTCGTGTGGTCCCTTATATCCTCAAAAACACAAATTTTTGGAGAATTTGCAAATATATGCACAGTGAGTTCACACACAGGGTAGGTTCACTACAGTACCAAATGCTCTCTAGTCGTCATTTGCAAGCATGCACCCACTCATTGTACACATTTACTGGTTATTGAAGACCTTACATGCGGATGAATATCAGAATGGCATAGTTAATGCGCATACCCCTACCAAACACAAAGCAACCACTCACACAACAAACCAGTAGAACCCACATGACATAGAGCTAACGCCAGTATGGACAATGGAAATTCAATTTTCATACCCTCTGGGCCTAAATTCATTTGAACGATGCCCAAGGAACACAGTGGAAGCCCCCTTACAGGTCACTGCTTTCAAGACAACCGACATATATCTGGTGAATAACTAGCCACAAACCACATCAAACCCTCCTGTTGTATTTGATCCATGGTGTGTATAGTTCCTTGCAAAGGAAACCACTAAAGAATGAGCATTTTGGTGGGCTAGTCAGGCAATTGCGTGGATAGTATTTCCATGTGAAATGGCTCAAGAGCCAGCTTTATTAAGGCAATTTTAACAATCCTCCAAATTAATTTTTAAAATGTGTATTTTAACATCATTTTTTTTTTTTTTTTTTTTTTTTAACTTTTCTTTTTATTTTGGTATTTGGACGGAGAAAGTTAAACAAACTCTCCAAATACCAAAGTGAATATTCCATACCAGTTACCGAACACCTATTTTTTCGGTCAAGTGCGAACTGCTTTGAAGTCATTATTTTGGAAATTGGTCACCATTAAGTACATGTAACCCCCTTCATTGTGATCATATCATATAACTTTCAACTGCATACCAATTGTGTAGTGCCTCCTGCAACCATTTATGAATGTGTACTAGCTAGAGCCATTGCTCGTACTACATTACTAGGGCAATAGACTGTAACACCAAAATAAATGGATTTGTTACTTACTGGTGATTGAACACATTTGGAGACATTTTTGTACATAACCTCAAGAGGAAACATTTCCTGGCGTAAATTTTAATCTGGCATAATGAAAACACTCTAAAATTTCCAATAGCGAAAATCTCAATTTTGATGGGGATCACCCAGACACCCAGGTTTCACATAGACACATTTGAAGGCTGTATGACCTCTGATCTGGATGACCTCAATTTGTCATGTTGTTTGTTGCATTTGCATTTGAGTGGCACCGAGTCGGTCTTGTGTACAATTTCATTTTTTCTATACTGCATAGAAAAATAACATTTGAATGGAATAAATTAGGCCTACCTGTCGTAAAATTGTGGGTACTTTATAATGACATCAGATTAGTTTGTAGATTTACTAAATGTTAAGACGAAAAGGTAAATCCATAAAAGAACACCAAAAAAAGAATTTGGGTTTCAAAAATTTTTTACCAGAAATTACCTCATTTCCTGCCTCTCTGTATCAACTGCAATAGAGTTTATTTCATGACTTAGGTGGCCATTTTCACCTGTTGTATAGCCAACACAAAGGCTGGAATATTATAGACACGGTGCAAAATCCCATATAACACGGCACATTGTGAATGGCAGTGGAATCAACAGACTGTCCACCCCCCATGGAACTCTCTGGAGTGCGCACTAATGGTCCCATCTCTTCCTCCCAAGGAAAGCCAATTAAGATTTAGCCAGGGGCCTTGAAAGAATATATGGAAACCAACAAAATGGTCGGTCCTGGCCGTGACCTTTGAAGGGTACCACAATTTCCTTACATGAACATTCAATGACCTAAGAGAGCAGATTCTTTGGAAAACATCGTAATATAGTATGGTACCCATAAATATTACCTTCACAACAGCTAGAAAAATCCTATGGGTTTTAAGATTGCAAATGACTGAAAAGAAAAACAACCAAACAAATGAAGGGGGGGTTTCTAGTCATTTCTGAAGTATTCTGTTTTCATTTTTGTCTAAATTTGTATTACGCTGCAGGATCTGGGCTATAGATAGTTGAAAGTGGAGATGGCACATAATATGCAATATTTCAAATTAAAAAGTCATCATGACTACCACCCTACCAAGTTTTATAGGTCTTAGGTCGGTGCTTTCTTGTACAGTATAACCAAATACTCATCAAATTAAATCAACAACACATTTGGCTATGTACAGGCACCAAAAGTTAAATCACCAAGATTTAAATTTTGCATGTAAAGGTTATCATTGCACACAAGTTAGTGAGGGCTGGTTCATTTTTACAAGTGGGAGAACTCTGTCCTTTTTAATTATTGGAAATTGGAAATAATTTTCAGTGATTAATAGAAACCACAAAACTAAATTAAGACTGAGAATAAAAGATAGAATTGGTTGTTGTACTACCATCTAATATCTTTTTCATGTTGGTTGGGCCCAACACCAATATTTTATCTAGTGGATCCCACTGCCAACCTGAAAAAGTGGGGGACCTGGGAACCTGGTTCCCTCCCGGGAAATCGTGCTATTTGGAGAATTTTTGTCATGTAAATAGAAATACAAATGATAAGAATTGAAGGGAAATTTTTGATCTAGAGGGAATTTTTAATTGTGTTCCCATGAAATTTGGAATTTTTTTTTTTTCCAGCCCTGCCAACTGCACCGGCGTCCACTTCTCACAAGGTTGGCCTGCCCCAATCCAATATGACACAATGCTAAATTAGGCAAAACAACAAACTATTTGTTTTTTTTAATGGTTTGTTTTTTTGTTTATCAATTTGGTTAATGTCTTTTCCCATGTTCAAACTATTATGTACCAAAATCTCAGTGACCCCATCCCCGTGTAAGCATTTCTTGAAATGATGTGCCATTGTTTCATTGAGGTCTTGGCATCTAAACTCCCTTGGGGCACACCAATACTGGTGGCCCAATACCCAAGAATAGTTTATTCAAAATCAAGCTTTGGAGCAGATCCTTTTTCTGTTAAGCTTCTTAGGTATCAAAAGCAAAACTCCCTCAGAAGGATTCGTTCCCTCCATCATGCCTTATTAAAACCTTTTACATTCCAAAACTTCAAGCTTTAGCACAAAATGTTAATACCAAAACTTATTGATTAATCTATGTTTCTAAGACTTAATGGAAAGGAAAGGGAATAAAATCTATTGCCACACTACAGTCCACAGACCTCGGGTCTGTGTAAACACAATAGCATTCAAACCAGCAAAGTTCTACTTATTGTTCTATGCACACTTTTGTATACAAATTTTACTTTGCATCTTTCAAAAAAGCTGAAAACCTAAAAGGATAATATTCTTGCTTTTTTTAATCCTTGCTGGGTGACTCTTCAGAATTTGAACTTTTCATTATGCATACAACTTTTTGCACGTCATCCATGACAGTAGATAAAGACTCTTGTTCTTTAAAATATTGCAGTGACTAAACAAGTAAATTTGAGGCATATATTATTTAAAACAAATTAAAATCCAAAATATCAGGCACATAACCAGCTGAAATGTCACACATGTGACCAGATTTTTGAATTTCTATTTCAGGGGTAAGTTTGTTTCAGTGTTATTTTAACTTGTGTCACTCCTTGAAATTGAGGGGGGAAAGGTCAAATTTTTAAATGGGCATGATGACAATTTCCCACCTGAAATCACACTCACACTCTAACCTCCCTTCCCTCCCCTCTGTCTCTCCCCCTCATCCTTCTCTCACTCTCTCTCTTTCTCTCACAAATATTTGAAATGCATACATGAATATGGGCGTATAAAGCCTGAAGTGAGTAGTTGCAATTTGATCATGAGATAGTTTCACTTTGTGGTGCCAATACATCCACACCCACATCTAGAGGGATCCTGTCACTGCTTGTCTCACCATATCCGACCAACTCACTGTATACAGCAGACCCAAAGGGCATTCCTTGGTGTACAATGACAACATCGTGCCAATGAGTCATCTCAGTGCACAGATATCTCTACTATCACAAACCTTGTATCAAGTCTCCATTTCTCACCACTTGGTCCCATGGTGATGACAGCTCTATAGTGATGTAATAAGTCAACTTCATGATAATTATCAGCTCTACTAACATTCAGATCTTCTTCTGCAATGCATGAAATGTCTATTCATTAGCTGTTGAGTAAATATTAAGTTAAAAATTACCCACTGACAGGCAATCCAAAAATTATCATCCATGGGGTTTCCATAGTTTATCAGCAAAGGCTAAATAAAACCATACAGGAAGCTAACACAAATGATCCAGTATTTCTATATTTTACTTCCAATTTATATTCACACAATTGCTTGTTTGAACTTCACTAAGTAAGTCGCAAAATGGCATGCTTGATATTATCGCACCGAGTCAGGGATGTAAGCACCAGGCTGCCTTCTCTTTATAATTTTCCCTTTCCTGACTTATCATCTGTAGATCCCCATGATTTCGAAAAGCCCCCCCCCCCTCCATGTATGGACCTCTCAAAGCCCAAGGTAACGAGTCCCTGGAGGGAAGCTCAGTGGCTGATCTAAAAGCAGCAGACTTGCAAGAAGGGAGGGGTGCAAAGCCAACCTCCTTGTGAATGCCAATGTATTTAGCCGGGTAATGCCTTTATTTTAAAGCTACCAAGAGAGACCTGTCACATTTTACTTTCCTTTATATCCTATCGGGTGTCCCAAAAAATGGAAAGTACTGATTTGGCCCTGATGTAAAGCTTCTATCAAAAATATCCCCATCTAAGGATTAAGTCTGAAAAAATTTCTTGTTGTGAAAATTCTAATTTCGTATCCTAGAGCAAATACGAAATTCAGTACTATGTTTTATATTGAAATATAAGCAAATCAAAATCACCCTTTCTTTTTTAAAGACTTTTGGTAGCCAAATACAAGTAAGAAATCTATTGATCAAAAAATCTATTGATATGAAATTTACTATTATGACACAATATTTGGGTAGCCTCAAAATCTCTTGTTGTCACCTATTAACTGAAGGCCACCGAGCCGCGTCTTCCCATGCAAAATACTGACTGGCAGAGTTGGGATGTAATGGAATAAGATCTTCTGTATTTTGGTCCTGATTTTTTGTAGGATGGGCCAAATTAATTTTACAAAATTGGACCATTTGTGCGCTTTGAGTACATTAATGGTCCTTCGTTCCTATTGGAGCAGGTCCCCCCCCAGAACTTGGAAGTTGCTCACTGGCTAGGATGGCTCAGTAATGCATCCCTGAGGTAACTCCACCAGACTATTGCCTAAATGCAGCCCCTGCCACCATGCCTGCAATCTTCTTAAATTTCCTATACTAACAAAACTCTTTGTTGTCAGTATACAATGTACATCATCAATTCCATCAACTTACTGCCACCTGATCCCTGTGACCATCATTGATGACATATTACATCTGTCACAAATGAGTTATTATGAAAATGTCCTTGTGTGACCCTGGCTTACCAATGTCAATTATTTCCAGAATGATACGTCTATCCCAGAACACTATCTGCTATTTCCCTAATATTTTCCCTAATCTGATAACACACCATGCAAGATAACAGTCTGCAGCAAACTTCCTGCAAAATTGTTTTTCACTTTTCACAGCAAAACAGCGAAGTCCAATACATACAGGACACATCCAACCTCTTCAATACATCCCACAGGGTAACACTTTTATCAAACTTCCCAGCCATGAGAGAATTACAGGCTGGAAAACTGTCAAGGCCAACTTCCTGTGCCTTTTGAGGAATGGAAGGATATGTTTCCTAGAATCTTAACTTCAAATTACTTGGGACAAACTTATCAATATTCAATAGCCAATATGACAAATACACACAAAATGCAATGCTGTCATCAAATGTTATGCCAGATTTCAATGACACAGATTGTGAGCAAATTCAAGCAAAGAAATATTTTTAGTTTTGAGCCATACATGGCAATTGCAGTACATAAGTTTTCAACAACTACACTATTGACCATCTCTACATGTAGTTTTCCTGTTAAACATCCATGAAATTTTTTAATTCTCCAATTGAAGACTGCTAAAAGTTAACAACTATGTACATGTACAGTACAAGCAATTTACACTGCATTATAGCCTAATACAAACTAAGGGCAATTCAGATCGAGAAAATAAGTGAAAATTTAGGTGGGGGGGTTTATTATCTGGGTCCATTTGCACAAAACGGTTGAGCTTCAGTACTACAAGACAACTCAATTGTATATACAAATATGGTTTCTCGCATTTTCCTAATCTACACTGTTTCCTTGCAACTTAATAAATGAGGGCCGCAAACCACCCAAATGTAAAATTCCAAAGCAATGAATCAAGGTGACTAAGAAGTCGATCTACTTGTTTGGAATTTATATTTTCAAACTTTCAGATAAAGAGAAAAACTTGATAATTGTAAAACTTAAAACGGGTTGGCCAAAAAAGAAAAAAATTTTACTTTTTCCAATTTCTTCTTCAATTAGCTTAAAACCCTAAGCATTAATGCATTTTTTTAAGTCAAAAAAAGCTATACGCGTAGCCGGAATTTTTATTATTGCATTTTCCAAACCACTTTTTGGCATTTTTCTTGACAGTTTAAATTTTTTTTTATAAATCATGCTTTGAAAACCTTATTGAAAAAATAAGGTACTTGATAAAAGCAGTCAAATTTTCTTTACTTGGTCCCTTAACACAAGCCTTACAATGTGTTTGGGTTTGCCCTTTGGGAATCCGGTCCAATTGCAACCGCTGATGAATTGGCAGTTTTAAAGTACATTTATTTCCATTGGTACATCTTTTAGTTGTACAAACAATGTATACACATAAATGCTCAATTTGGTCACCATGATTCTTCCTGGGTGTCTGAATGCTACATGTTCAGTCTTACAAAGCTGGTCCATGAGATTGCAATGAAACATATTCCAGTAGGTAATGCAAACGAACATCACATTTTTTGAGCTAACCTGTAGTTTGTTTTTAACACCCACGGAGGTCGAATCCTTTCTTACAGTATACTGATTTGCTCCCTATCCAATATAGCTGCCAGGAAGTGGTGCCAAATTCTGCAGACATCACCTCTCAACTGTTTAAATAAGACTGAATCAGTTTGGGTAAATTTGATAAATTCCTTTCCAGTATGAAATCTCTCCTCACTTATGGTGTCAATCAAAGCATCCAACAAGAAATTCTTTTTGACCTGTTTTTCCTGCAAATATTTTTAATGGATTATAGAAAGTAGGGCACTGTGTAAGACAGGAGGTGAGCTATGAAGCGATGCTTAAAAACTGAACAAATTTTCCCAAAAGATCACTGAATGCACCATGATTTAACAAAAGAAATACTGCAACTTCCTGTAAGACCCTTCCTAGAATATTCAATTGCTCTATTCACAGTATTGTTTGGGATTAGGAACCACATGCAAAATAGTCCTGAACTGATAAACCTCTGCCAAGATTAAAGTTCAGTTTATAGTCTCAAGGTTACACACACACAAACTATCTCAGGATTTTTGCATAATAAGGGCAATGGTATATGCACATATGGCATTTGTATGCTCAAGTATTGACAGAGACCAAGTCTGAAATTTCAGGAGGCAACAATGCTATTGCCAAAGTATTGGTTTCAATACACCAAAAGGGCAGATTTGTAAACTACAGCATGGTGGTGAAAACAGATCACTACAAGGATTTGCTCAAACCAAAAATAACATGTGTGATGATTTGTTCCCCTCTAGTATTGGCTCCAACACTAAATTTGGCCTATTTCATAAGCTACATTACAAGTAGGCCTTTGAAAGAAGATGTTTATTTACAAGGACAGTGTGCTAGTTTGTGAAATGTGATGCTCTGATATGGTTAAATGCAATCTTGAGAGTATTTTAAATAAATCACTTCCAAGCAAAATTCACCATAAACTTAACTTATTATGTACATGTAAGAGTTTTGTTTTTCAATAACAAAATTATAACAAGTAGCAAATTCTGTTTAATTTTCAAATGTTACTGGAAACCAGCTTTTCTAAGCCCAGCATGCTGGGGTCAGTTTCCCAAGCTCGATCTTAGCCACAAGCAATTTGAGAACACCTAAAACCTGCCTGACATCAAGGCTTCAATAGGAAACAGACCGAAACAACTTGAGTACACAATAGAATTGCCACCAAGACTGGTCAAAACAAGTAATGCCAAGTAAACACTATCCTATTTCTCGTCCTCGCCGCATCAGCGTTTTGGGCTGCCGCAATCAAAAAAGTTTTTTTTTTTTCTTTTAATTAATTTCTGTTTTTTCTCGAAAATTCGTTGAAAATCGGAGTAAATTTTCACATTTAGTTCGCTAAATTTGTTCTTATTCAGTCTATTGCCTTTTGGAAGCAAAAACATGCCTGTGATGTCTGAGAAAAGTAAGTCAAATTTTGGGAAGCGTTGTTGCCTTTTGGAAAGGACCATCCGACATCTTGGATCGGCAATTAAAAAAAAAAACAAAAAAAACCTGCCCCCTCCTCCTTTTTTCAAAAAGTTAGGACGAGGAACAATTTTTTTTTTTACTTTGCCTAAGGGATAAGAAACATAGTACGCATGTAACTTTTGTGGGCAACTGAAAAGAAAGTAAACGCTGCCTGGAATACATGGAGTACAGGAAAGTTGAGCTGACTAGAATCATAATGAGGGCACACATGCTGAATTACAATTGAAAGTTATCTTGAGCTTTCACTACCGGTTCCTGTGTAAAAAACTGCAGGATAGAATATACAGCTCAGCACGGGAATACACAAGGCCCACACAGGCTTGCTGGCGACAGTGGTGCTCATATCAAGTTAATACTGAAAGATCCTAGCATGGGAGCACTGATTAGCACCGTACTGAATCCTAGTACCTTGCGTCGCCTCAAAACTTCTCATATTTGGAAGCTAACCCTACCCAGGAATACATGGGAAGTGCTCTGAGTGGTCAACGCTCATCATCCACGAAGTGGAAGAGCCAAACCATAATCTAAGGCCAAACTTTGGTCAACTGAGCTGAAGCATCCTTGCCAGCATTAAATGAATATTCCTAATTTGCCTTTAATATTTGACCAAATCTAACCTTTAGCACAGGTTGCTTATATCATACACCATAAATGGTAATTATTCGCAACCCTCCTTAGCCAGTTTCTTTCAAACTTGCCACCCTACAGTCACTTGGCATTGCCTTCCGCGCATGCATAGAATTATTATTTTCATGAGTGGAAGGCTCGATATATCAACTTCTTGAATGTCATCGGTATCCTGGAAGACCAATGCAAACAGATTGGATGAACTGAAGAAAAGTGGCAAAATCCCTATGACATATGAAATGTGAGCCCAGGAGCTTGGGTATCCCACACATACATAGGCAAGAGTCTGCCATGACAGGGGGTGAAAGTTGTATGAAGATGGAGAATTTGCCTGTTTAGCATGCCCTGCAGTAACAAAACGCCCAGCCCATTGCCAGGATAACCTTGCATTAAATTTGCTCACTTGTCCGATCATCGGGCTGGAATACTTGATTCCAAAGCTTGAATACAAAATTATGTTATAATTCAATCAAGTATAAAATAGTGCACACCACCACAACCTATCATACACAAATTAACGCATTCTATCCACCTACGCTCTGCTTTTAATTGCTGTGTCCATCCTGCCTGAAAACCATAGCATTTAAGACAGACTATAAGGCTGGGGTCACAGATTTTCATCATCATCTTATGATCTTTTCTAATGAAAGTAATCAATCTTTTTCACGAGAACAAGAGCCTTGGGTAATAATAAATATTTTTCAAGAGACAAGATAGTGGGTAATAATAAATTAATTTTTCAAGAGAACAAGAGTAAGTGTGTAGGATATAAATTATTTTTCAAGAGAACACGAGTAGGGGGAGGCTCTACATGGTAATGCCATTGCTGATGGTAGTATTGGTCAAATGCATGAACTTGCTATGTCAATCAAGTCACAACCATTCCATCATGGTTTATACATCGCTTGGTCACCTCAAGTTTCAAGTTACGTCACGGCACTTTTATGTTGCAACAGCCATCACACATGCTTGGAATCGGAGCATGATACTCATGAAGAGAGGAGGCACCATCAAAACACTAGTGGGAATGCGCAGATACAGTTTGACTATGATTTCACCTCAACTTAAGGTGACACATTAGAATACAAACCATGAAGTTTGGTATCAAGGCATGCTCAATGTAGACAATAAAGTTACATGCACAACTGAGATTTTCCCCCATAAATAGGCGAAAAAATTTGCATGCACGGAGCAAAATTTTACCTTCACGAAGCCCATATTACAATGCATCTGTGCTGCGAAAACCCTCTAAAGCGATCAACTGGTACAAGGATGATCTGCGTTCACACAAGACTTGATTACAATCCTCTCATCCCAATTGATCTCAGGGAGAGCCGTGGCGCACTGGTTTAGGGTATTTGCCTTTGATTGGGCAAAGGGTCCCCAGTTCGAAAACCCAGGTGGGGCCCCTTGCGGGATTTAATTGGGTACTAAATTCTGGATTTGTTTGTAAGAAGTATTGATTAAACTTCTCCCCATTCTCCCCGTGGTTCATTTGAGTTGGCAAAGGACCTGAGAATACCCCGTCCTTCGGAGGGGCCGGTAAGTTAAGCGTCGTCCCATATACATGGAAGAATCACGCCTGTATATGTAATCGCATGCCAGTTTCGATGAGAGTAGGGTGAAACCCCTAGCTGTCCCAATTCTTCCTGGATCCTTGGCATCATTGGAAAGCAGTTCTCACACTGAACGATCTACCCAGGCTACATAATCCAGAAATAAAAAAAAAATCAAAATAATAATGATATAAAATGTTCATTTTTGCATGATGCAACCATTCTACATTGTGTACTGACCGTGAGTGGACACACTGCTACAAATCTCAATTGTAATACAACCATAATCAGAGGATGATAAAACTCATTGACCCTGGTCTTTAGTCTACTCTCATCGAAACTGGCTGCGATTTCATATACAGGCGTGATTCTCCATTCTCTGTAATATTGCCAGCATTACTCCATGGGCTTCTACTGTAACTACCTCTGATTGGAGAGAACTTGAGATAGGGGGATGGATTGGAATGAATGGTTAATTTGCTGTGCTGTCAGCCTGTCAGCCACTATAAACCAATGTCAGTTTGATCTTGGTGATTTGATGAAGCAGCCTGTCAAATGATGAGGAGTTAGCAAGCAGGACTACAATCAATATTGCTGGAATAATGGCCAGAGAAATTCATTCAAGTTCTCACTTTCCAGCATCCATGCCTGTAACAAAGAAATTCTGTATGCTGCATAACAAACAGAACTCCCATTTTTTCCCAAAACAATTTGACAGGAAATATTTTATTTCACAGAGCTCTATTAAATCGTAGTTGATGCTACTAAAGGAAACATTCATAACCAAATTTCTTTTGATAGTCCATTTATGCAATGCAAGGAATGGAGGTATAGGCTTTAAAGGACATATCCTGGTATAAAGCTTTAAAAAATAAAATCTGCCATGAAAAACATTCTAACTTAAACAGACAGGAAAGGAATTTGCTTTCCTTGTCATTAGAATGAAGCATTTGCTGTAATTGAAATATGTTCAGAAATATTTTAGTGGAGTCTATCCACAACATGGCAGCATGAAATCACAAAATGGCAACATGAAATTATTGTCTCTGAAATCGCATCTAATTAGAGGAGCAAAATTTTCATAATCCACATCCCTTGACTTGCCTAAAACAGACATTACCTGAACCAACAGCTTTAGTTGCCAGGCCTACACAGTGCATGAGCAAGTTTCTACTGGGGCCATTTACCGTGTTGGGACATGGATCTATCCGTTATCTGGCTCAGTTGAAACAGACCGACCCGCTATTTTAAAGGTGCTTGTTCCGATTTATGTCTATTGTGTTCCTACTTGATATGAGAGCCTAGCACTTGCACATACACCCCATCAAGTACTGTGGGAAACAAGCTTGCATTTTTTTACGGTAGAAGCAATAACGCATATTGCAAAACTCTATTCAATACTGTGCTAATAATATTGATGGTTAACCACTAAAACGGCATTTTTTGTGTATATCTTGGGAATGAAATGGATATATAAAGGCTCAAATTTCAGGACGACAATGAGAAAAATACGGCCTTTCATCTGATATCAAAATCGATACTACTTCCGGGTAAATCAGGAGGCCCCAAAGACGATCGGAACACGCACCTTTAACATAATGCAGTACTGTACGCAAAATCAAACCTGCTCAGAGATGGTTTGTGTCGCTTTTTGCCATGTTGCATAACGCTATTTCATCAGTAGAACAGCCGATAGCAGTATTTGCCATGTTGGGTTGGAAGTGAAGCCAAGGTCTTGCTGGTAATGCGACTTCTGCTGTGCACGACGTTCAAATCACTAGTAGTTTCCTGTCATTTTCATCTCAGAAGTGAAATCCATAAAAATACAAAATAAGTAACGTGAAAGGAACACATGTGCACGTGGAACATGTCTTAAAGAGAAAGAAATGTGTTGAACAGGGGAAAGGTTGTAACCCGGGGTGGGTCTCTCATAGTCTGTCGTAAGCGTGTGTGTCGTATAGCGACAAGTGCAGTCGAGCATCAAGCAACTGTGACAGCAGAAAAAGCAGAGTACATAGCACGTCAGCAAAACCCATTTTTTGCCGTGTCGGCAGTACAGTTGAAACACACTCTAGATTACATGTATCTGTACCTAATTAAATTTCCTTGGCAAGAATTTTGGCCCTATTATCAATTTTAGAATTTGTTCTAAAATAAAAAAAACGCTAAAAATACATGATTAAAAAAAAAAAAAAAAAAAAAAATATGAATGTCACACAAAACATCACCACTGCACCATCAGAATCAACTGACTAATATTTTGTTGACAATTTGGGTTTTTACTGACAAATTGACAAAACATACTGAACCATGCACTAAAAACAATTGCCATAATCATGACATGTGAAAATGTTTGTTTCATGTTCATTTATAAAGCAAGGTTGCTGAAATTGACAAAACATACTGAACCATGCACTAAAAACAATTGCCATAATCATGACATGTGAAAATGTTTGTTTCATGTTCATTTATAAAGCAAGGTTGCTGACAATTAAAGACATTTAGGATGTACCCAGTTAACTAGCATTGGGTTCATTCACCTTTGTGATACATGTTAGTTGCCATGTCAGTTGACAACACTGTCTTCAGGGAATATAATTGCCACTAGGTCAAATTGATTCACTTTAGTTTTATTCTCATTAGAACCCAACCATGGATTTTATAATGCAGTCTACAGTTAAAGTTAAAAACATCTCTCAAAACACTTATTCTATCATTAAAAAAAAGGAAACCAATTCACCCAAAATGTGTAATTTTATTCTGCCTGTAACTGGGCATGTTATTTTTTCTATATACGGTAAGCACTACCAAACAAGTTTCCCCACACAGGATTTACTGGGGCAAGGAAATTACCACAGGTAGGAGACCCTATTAACTGGATTGCCTAAACACTGGCTCTGAGAGAAGTCTTGGTGAGTAAAGCCAACAGAAAAATTGAATCCCTCTTCAAAAGGGGGGGGGGGGGCATGGCCCGGGCATGGGACCCAAGAAGCATGGGCCCCTTTAATGTTTTAAAAACAGAATTAATGCGCCCCTTATTTCCGAATGAGTAAACCAGAACTCAATAATTATATTTCAACACATTACCTTGTGTTAAGATCATTAATTTTGACCACTCATAGGTGTGGTGTATTAAGTCTCAGTTGGAAGATTTCTTTGCAAAAATGGTTTTCTGAAGGGGTTATGACCCCCCCCCCCCTTTAGCTATTCACATTTATATTCCTAAAAAAGCAGCCTATGAACTTGAGTTCCTTATGGGTTAAAAAATACTCAATTACCTCAGACATTGATGTTTTGGGCTTCTTTTTTTTTTTTTTATGTTTTGTGCTTCTTGCTAATTTACCAAAGAGCACAAATTGGCACAGCATTCTGGGTGTTTCAAATCCCAGTACGGCCTCTCACTGGGTTTACTTTAAAACCATTTATTCTTATTATTTAAATATTCTTAAAATAAAGTTTGGATAGCACATTTAGGTTTAAGGTAGGATTATTATGGCATCCTGGACAGATTTTGTTGAAAATGAATTGAAATTTGAGTAGTGGTAACAGAAAACAAACCTGATCATACCAATTTTTTTCCAAACATCCTTTTCTGAGATATTTCTGCCAGGCGGTAGAATCACATTTGATCGCAATGCACTGGACTTAATACACAATTCTGAAAATTTGGAAATTATGTGGCCCAGTGGGCCTCAAGTTAAAAAACCAAAGTGGGAAAAAAAAAAAAAAAAAAAAAATAAATTCACTTTTATAATGCTTTCATCTTGATTTGATTACCTTGACCCCAAAACCCAATCTGTTAAGTTTTGCAGCAATATTTAAATCTGGTTTGATGTCTTAAGAGAGCTCAAAAAATGTCATAAATTTGATAAGCCTATAAAATTAAAGGTGCATTTCGTGATTCCAGCACCTATTTTATTCATAGTTCACTAGATATCCTTGAGAAAAGCTTATTCACAACTTTTTAGTTGATCCCGACCCTGTAGTTTTGTATTAGTATAGTATTACGATCGGATCGGGACATGACCTTTAATACTACAAAGGCATACGTTGGATAGTATTGGTAGGACCACCCCCCAAATCTGGGCAAGATTTCACAAATCAATGACCCAAGCCACAGCTTCGAGAAGAAAAAGAAACCCCCATTGAAGATCGGACTCTGCAGTGTTAAATTTATTTTTTTTTAAACCAAGCTCACATTGCTTTGTAATGCCTAACAGTTTCCATACATTTGCAACTTAGTACTTGGGTTATTGGACTTTCGTATGGAATAGGATCACATGCCCATGGTGACCTGTACACTAAAAACGTGGACAAAGCTTTTTTTACACACCCTCCCAGGCTTCCTGAAATTTGCATTCATCATTCAGAGTCCAGGCATAATTTTAGTATGCTGCAAAGGACAACAACTCACTAGCAATGCCAAAATAACTCTGGCCCCAGGTTTAGATTTACTCCTTATACATTGCAAGGCAGCTTTTGTGCATGACTAACACACCATGGTAATCATACAGTTAGAGCAAACAGGCCTTTCTCAAAGCCTTCACCCAGTGGAGGCCAGTCATTCCAGTTTTTTTTTTCTGAAATTCTGAAAGCCAGGACAAACAACGAAGCATATAGGAGTGTATAGCATTACTGCTGGAATAGGTCAGTTTCACGGTAATCAATCCCCATGCATGGCTGTGTCAGATCCAACCACAGCTACTAAACTACTCAACAGGGATTGGGGCTAAATTTTCTCTTCCGTCCCGGTGCCCACGGAGACTTAGCCCGCTAAATAACCCCTCACGATATGCCCTCAGGAAGCGGGCGACCGACCCAGCAGCTGTTATCCTACTCCTGCTGGCCAATGAGGCCAGCAGGGAGGGAACAGGAAGCCCTACTAAAAAGGAATTTAGTAAGTGATGAGTCCGAATTAATTCTCTGAAAGGTTATTTTTCTTCTTTCCAGGCAGCCAAAACGGCCTTGTTGGTCGTAAGGGATAGGGACCAGTGTGGCAAAGCGATAAGACAAAGCTCGTGGCTCAAAAGGAGACCAAAGAAAATATCCGGCTAGCGATTTCAGCACGTACGTTGATAAAATTGTTGATGGGGGCGGGTTCATTCTTTACATGGCCAACCTTGCATTGAGACAATTCAGTACACAAAACGCATGATTTCCCGTCTCCGTGCGCTGCATAAAAATAGTTAAAACAGATGCTGACAGGGTGAGGCGACAGCCATATTTTATTCTAGAGTGGAAAATACACCGCTGAGCCTGCGGGTTAGTGCCTAACATAATGGAAACAAAATGCTTTGCTCTCAGAATAGCCTAATCAAACCCGCTCTGCTGGATTCTATTTGAGCTGCTTTTATGGATTCAGAATCGATAGTGCATGCACAATGCAGCCCATCAAGGCAGGGCCATCCGCTCTTAATACACACGGCGTCAATCGCATAGTAATGACAAATTCTTGGCAAAAACCACAGGATCGGATAGACCTTTTACACGACGATCGAATAACCTTGCCTATCCCCAACCGAACCCCACAAATGAATGTTATCTATCTAAATCCTAAGCTCTTGATGGCCGACCGCGCGGCCGGTGTTGATTTACTAGACGTGTTTACAGCCCATGTTTTATATGGCTCGACCGCCTCGCTGTATGCGACAATGCACACAACACACAGCTCTTGTCGGGTCAATATGGCTTCCACGGAATCGCTCTAAATTATTTTGTTTACGGGTGTATTCTTAATCAACAAATTAAAGCAAAAACTTACCAACTTGAAGAACGTTATCTACAGCGTTATTTTCTAGTAGTCGCATTCCTCTTTGAAACGGTAATTTCTGATATTCACTCTCGCTAACGGTGGAATAGTGAAGCGATGAGTACATACAAATATCCTTTTCATTCCGTGGGAAAGACCAGAATACTATCTTCATTTGAACCGGCTCGGGAATGCGAGAAAACCTTTCCTCCACTTGCTGAAATGGAATATTTAAAGCAACAACTTTCGCACTGATGTCTAGCAAAGATTCTGGATTGCGTGTTGGTGTATTTTCTTTGCGTTTAGAGCTATCCAAACGGCCACTTTTTGGACCATTTTCGGGAGAAAATCCCGCACACAGTCGCTTAGCCATCGCCATTTGGTAAATTGAACTTTGCGGAAATATCTCCCTGTGAGCTATGCGCATGCTTTTCGCACTTTAAAGACACAGTGCGCTTGCGCAGACCAATTAAGCTGATTAACATATATAAATAACAATACAGCTATGTGTGCCGCTTTCCTCAGATGTCGCCGCCCCCTACTATCCATTCACACCTTTTGTTGACAAAAAGATTATTTCATGCGGTTCTCTTTGGTAATATTTGTCCCTGAGATTTGTCCATCTTTGATCGTGTCTAACCAAATGGGGTCTACATGGAGATCCCAGTGAAACAGCAATAAAACGCGAAAGGACCGTGGCAGTTTGAAACTGTTTTAATTTCAAGCATATCCCAAAACAAGATTAAAAAGTACATGATTTTAGATGTCTTGTCTTTGGACATTGTAGCACCGTGTGCAGACGGAATGTCGTACAATAACAATAGTGAAATGGTTGTTGGTTGGAAGCTAAAGCGCGATCGAGTGTATTTAAATCATGGTTAAACCTACCTCCATATTAAGGGCTTTGTTTGGATACAATTTGTATCCCTTTGAACATACAATATTATAATGTAAATGAAAAAAAATAAACATTTTTTACAGTAAAGTACAAAATAAAGGTTTCTTAAAATTCTTAAATTTTATTCAACATACTGATCATAATAATACAAGATGTAATAAATCGAATTTAATAAAAAAAAACTACAGGTTTACTTGGATAAGGCAAATATAACAAAGTCAAATACATGGTTTAAAAGCATTAATAATATTAAAACATTGAAACAAAAATTATCAAGTTGTGTAACTGGTCAAAATGACAAAGAAAATGCCAGACTTTTTTTTTGGTGGTGGGGGGGGGGATATTGATTTTGGGGGAGAGTAATTTTCTTTTGAGAACATCAAAATCATTTTTTTACCAAAATTTGGTGATTTTTGGCTCCAAATTGCTGATCTTTACCAAACATCCATCAATTTTCTTCTGGCAAGGGGGAAAACTGAAGTTATTAGTACTTAGTGGGACAGGAGGAAAAAGAAGAGAAGGGAGAAAGGGTGGGAAAGAGGAAGAGAAATATAGTGGTGCTATTAACTTATGATTTGAATAAACTACATGTATTGTGCATTTTCATTAAAAATTATGATTATGCACATGGGAATTTTTACATATCTCAAAATTCAATTGGACTTTGACCCTAACAACTCCTAGAAGTTTCATGTATTATAGGCCTACTAGGTTAAAGTATACCAAGTTATTAAAAGTACAAAGTGTTTTGAATCTTGTTAAAAACTACATCAGTATATTTTTCAGGTCACAAGAATTCAGAATAGTTTTATCTATCTATGATATATTTACAAGCCAAAATGTGAAAGGTCAATGTTTGGCATCTACAGGGATCAAAACCAGTGGCGTAACCAGACCTTTGCAAATGGGGGGGGGGGGGGATGAAGGCGGTGTCGAGGCTTTTTTTGAGGGGGCAAATTTGGGTCCTTCTCCATAGACACTGTACAAAAAGTCAGTTCATTTGGGGGGCTGGCGGGGGGAAAGGGTTCTGTTTGGGGGGGCTTGCGCCCCCTGCCCCCCCCCCCCCCCGCTGGTTACGCCACTGATCAAAACTGAAAAATAGCTCCGATTTTAAAGGTGGGTGACCCGATCGACAACCTCGTCCCCCTTACTCCATCAAAATGGATATTTTGGTATCAGAAGAAAGTTCTTATTTTTCTCATTACCCCGGTGATGTTTTCTTATCATGGTTAAGAGCAGGCGCGTAGCCGGGTGGTTTCAAGGGGACAATTTCCCAGTAGGTGTAATAAAATGCATGTCCCGATCACAGGCCAAAATTTTGTGGTCGCAGAGCGCAAGAGTCCGAAAAAGGGCCGATTTAACATGAATATCAGTCTTTTATTACCCAATTTCCCCCTCAACTTTTTTTCAGAGGGGGCAGTCTGCCCCCTCTGGCTACGCCACTGGTTCAGAGTTAAAGCAATAATAGCACTTTTTTTGAAGAGCGCCCCCTATTTTGCATACACTTGCATAGGTAACTGACTAGTAAACTATACCTGTAAATGGTTAAGCTCAAAAAAGTCTATGTGTCACAAAGGAAGTAATTTGTAATTAGAATAATTAATATCGGAGATCTCTGATAATAATTCAATGGCTGCTGGAAACGGCTTTCCAATATGAAATAGCTGGGAAATAGCTCCATGTACGTGTCTACGCTCATCCATTAGTTGTTTTATTGGTTCAGGGAAGTCAAGTTGGAGGTAATTTTCTTGAGGTGGCAATATTTCAACATGGATGGACATAAACTAAGCATTTCCAACTCTGCCGTTAAGTACAATCTGGGATCCCAATTCTAATTACAAAATCGCTTATTTTATGATAAATACATATTTTTAGCATTCTTGTTCGCAGGTGTAGTTTCTTAGACAGTTACCAACATAACTGTGCAAAAATATCAAATTTTGAAAATTGGGGGCGCTCTTCAAAAATGTGCTGTTATTGCTTTAAGAGTGAAATGTCAAGTACCATACGTACCAGGTGCATGGACATCAGTGTAATGTAACCAAATACAGGCACTGTACTGTGATATGGTATGTCAACAAAATGTTCTATTTCTCCTAAAAGTAAACATTCTGCTCATGTTAAAGGGATTAGCAGCGATATTGCGAAAGAATCGAAAAATGTGGAAATGCATTGTTTTAACTTATAAATCATGGATAAGTGTGTACAATTCCATATAACTGCTTTAATGTAGAAACAAACCACCAAATAGTGAAAAAAATGAAGTATTCGAGGATATTCGTCATACCGTCTCCCGCAAATAGACGTACAGCGATGACGTCTCAAAATCTACAATAAACAGCTGATTATGGTTTACACTAGCACAGAATAAACAAAGGTCAATAATGTTTGTGTTTGAGGTCAAACTGTATTGATCATGGTGCACAATATCACGCTTAAAATCTGGGATATTCACCGAGAAAGGCTTTTTTTTAATCTCAAGTCAGAATTTTGATATGCACGTATAGAAATTAAAGAAATCAGATAAAAGTACTGCCTTGTCTTTAATACATGGATTTCAAGCCAACCACTTGCAGGTTATGCTTGCATATCCATGCCAGTAACAAAAATACAAAAATATGGATTTTTATGATTTTTTCGATGTTTCGGATGAGCAAATCGCTGCTAATCCCTTTAATCTATTTTTGATATTGTTTTGATGCTAGGGTAAGATGAAAAGTTTGAGACTTTTTTGATTGAAATCAAAGCTATTCTTCAATTTCAACCCTTGTGGAGGTCAAACGTGACCTTTTTAGAGGAGGAGCCCGGACCCAGGTCAAACATCATCGTTTACCCCTCACTACAGAAAAGGTTTGACACCTTTGGTAGTTAGTATGGACCCTTTATATCAATGCTAGGTAGGTAGTACTCTCAAATTATGGTATCACTTTTTCAATAGGGGTCAATTTAAGTTTACACAGGGGTCAAATTTTTAAAATGCTCCAATCATGTTGAAATGTATGCCATATTGTCCCTCTAGTGATAAGGATTCAAAAAATGTATAGTTTGTACCATCTATGATCATTGGTTTGGGAGTTATAGGGTAAAAATGCCTAAAATGGTAAAAAAAGGTCAATTTCTATTTGTACAGGGGTCAAAATCAGAAGTTGCTCCAATTTTAGTAAAAAAATGAAAGAAATTGTTCATCTAGCTTAATGTGTCAAAATAAGGAATAGTTTGTACCATCTGCAATGCATAGTTACCATGTTATGCGACAAAATAGGTCATAGGGCAACATAATCCAATTGGTGTTGACCTTCTTTGACCCTTATCTCTGTAAGTAAACATTTAACATAATCAAAACTATACTTTTAGGAGTCCTCTTACCTCAGGCAATAATTTTCAAGTATTTAATATATAATCAGATTAACTTTTAATGTTGACCCCTGTACAAATTGAGATTGACCTTTTTTACCATTGTCAAATTTTACCCATACCTCCAAAACCAGTCGTAGGTGGTACAAAACTATATATTTTTGGAATCCTTATGATTAGATGAAAATATGGCATACATTTCCCAACATGTTGGAGCATTTAATAAAAATTTGACCCTGGTGTACACTTAATTGGCCCCTATTGAAAAGTGGCACTACAATTTGAAGTACTACCGACCTAGCCTGATGTAAATGGTCCTTCTAAAACTACCGATTGTGTTTAACCTTTTCTTCTGGTATGGGAGGTAAAAACAACTCCTTAAATCAGGCCCTCTGATATTCTGCTCCTCCCCTATTTACCTTGGAAGCTTTCCGGTTTTTTGGCTTGAAACTTGCAAACTTATTCACAGATAGGTCAAATTATACTTTATCTGAATCCTCTTTGACCCAAGGAAGTACATTGCTCATATCTTTTAACAAGATTCTAACAAACTTTGGATTTTGAAACTGCATAATACCTTGGATTAAAGGGATAAGCAGCGATTTGCTGATCCGAACATAAAAACTCATAAAATTTGTATTTTGGTATTTTTGTTACTGGCAGATGTCCTACACCACCTGCATGTGTGCAAGGCAGCACTTTTTATCGATTTTGTAATTTTTATATGTGCGTATCAAATCCGACCTGAGATCAAAATAGCCTTTCCCTGTGAATATCCCAGATTTATAAGTGTCATATTGCGCACCAAGACCAGGACAGTTTGACCTTCCAAACACAAACAAATCAATTGACTTTAGTATTTTGGACTGCGTAACCACCATACCCTATTTGGTGACTATTTTTTGAGACTCCATTGCTGTGTCTATCCAGGCTTTGATTTTGGAGACTCCATGTGCTGGTTGTCTATCCCAGCTTGATTTTGAGACTCCATTGCTGTTTGTCTATCCCAGCTTGGATTTTGAGACTCCATTGCTGTTTTTCCTTCCCAGCTTGATTTTGTCACTCCAGTGCTGTTTGTCTATCCCAGCTTGGATTTTGAGACCCACATTGCGTTTGTCTCAATCCCAGCTTGGATTTTGAGACTCCATTGCTGTTTGGGGTCTATCCCAGCTTGGATTTTGAGACTCCATTGCGTTTGGTCTATTCCCACGCTTGGATTTTGCGACTCCATTGCTGTTTGCTACCAGCTTGATTTTGCAGACTCCATTGCGGTTGTCTACCCACTGGTTTTGAGACTCCATTGCTGTTTTTCTATCCCACTGGATTTTGAGAACTCCATTCTGTTTGTCTATCCAGCTTGATTTTGAGACTCCATTGCTGTGTGTCTATCCCAGCTTGGATTTTGAGACGCCATTCTTGTTTGTCTTCCCAGCTTGGATTCAAGATTACAACAGGGTACAACACTTAAATTATTCCATCTGTTTAAGGATTACAAAAAAGTTACTGATTTTATATGGCCAGAGAAATGTGCAGTCTCATGTGTTTAAACAAATATCAGAGGCCGACTACCCAATTATATTGACTGTTGGAGACAATGGAGGGTCA
>JAMKCH010042780.1:0-20476 GCA_023653785.1 Ophioderma brevispina
GTCGTTGTGTTATAGTTGAGGGGGGTTCTTTGGGCGGGGTCTTGTTTTATAGTTAGGTGAGGCTTGGTTTATAGTTGACGGGGTCGTTGTTTTTAGTTGAGGGTCTTTGTTTATAGTTGAGGGGGTCCTTTGTTGTAGTTGAGGGGGCCTTTGTTTATAGTGAGGGGGTCTTGTTTATGTTGAGGGGGTCTTTGGTCTACTGTTGTATGTTGAGGGGGTCTTTGTTTTATAGTTGAGGGGGTCTTTGTTTTTTTTATGTTGAGGGGGTTTTTTTATTAGTTAGGGTGGTCTTGTTTTATAGTTGAAGGGGTCTGTGTTTATAGTTGAGGGGGGGTCTGGGTTTTAGTTGAGGGGGTCTTTGTTTTATAGTTAGTGGGTCTTTGTTTTATAGGTGAGTTGGTCTCTTTGGGTTCTTTGTTTTATAGTCCCCCCGGTCACTACCTCTCAAAACCCTTTGTTTGTCAAATCCATTGCTTTACTATTTTGCTTTCTGACTCACATGTTGGGTGATAACGCTACTATACTACACCAGCATACCTGAATAGTGCAAGTAAAGCCTTCTATTTTGGGTTGTTATTTGTTAAACTTTTGGTTATTGTAAGTGGACATTTTTGTAGATAAACGTTACATGAGGACAACCGGTGTTCAGGAGGGTTCAAAATCAGGACAAATCAGGGAAAAACCTTGACACACATTGAGATTGTATTAGATTTGTCAGTGATTGAGGGAATTACTTGTCGGAAAGGGGACAGATTGTATATACACAAGAGGTCACCTTGCAATGACTGAGAGTGGTCAATTTGTCATCATATAGTAGTCATTATGAACTGCTAATGAATCACATAGTATGACTTGACACAAAAACTGACAATCATCACAACAAGCTTGTGGGTGGGAATTACTGCTAGGTCAAAATGTAATAAACCAATAATTCTTGTTCACATGATCGTTGGTTTTGCTTTTTTCTTTCTTTAAGATAGATGTTGTAGTAGAAACAAAAGTAAAAATCTACAACTCTGAGATGAAATATATACGTATTAGACTCAGTACAGCACTGTTATGGTAGACATATATAATAAACAATAGCGCCGGGTCCATCTCTGTATCAAAAATTACTTTTCTGACGATTGATTTCATGAAAAGAAATGCTTAAAACGCATGATCCCCAAATCAGGGGCTTTCCACGTATTACTTTGAAGGCAACTTTGAGTCGGGCACTCTTGACATATTTACAAATGGAAAGGGCGGCAAAAGGAGGGTTCTACATTTTACGCCTAATTTTTCGCGAGAATTGTTAAGCAATGTTTCAAGGGCCGGCCGGGCCAAAATTAATGATCACATAACTTGGTAATAGTGGTTTTATCTATAAGTTAATTGTGGCATTATATACGGCGGGGATTGAAAAAAAAAAAAAAAAAAAATCCGAAATTGGTGTGGTTAGAAAAAATTGATAACGCGACGTAAGTTAAAAGTTTAATTATTTATTAATAGGCATGGACCCATAAATCATGGTTACATAGGGTAGCTTAGCTGAATAAACCCCTTTTGGGGATTCGTTTTCTATAATTGAAACTAAGCTAGCGCTACACTTACTCACCACAAATTATCAATTTATGTGGCATATCACGTAAGGTACGTCTCAAATATTATGAATCGCGAAAGTGACAGCTCATGAAAGAACGTTAGAAAATTAACTCAAGCCATGTTTGGATTTGCTATCAAATAGCAGATGCAACGTAAAGTTGCTTATTGTGAAAATGGAGAGGTGTGAGAGGGACGGAAGTACGCCGTATGCCTGCGTGGACACCTCATGCTTGACGGTTAGTAGCGTTACCGAAAAGGAGTACAATTTTCCCGCCTTTGGCGTGACATATTGAAGCATTATTTGCCTTGGACACGGGGAAAGGAATACAGGAAGACAACGCGTGTAGGTACTCATTGACGCCCCCAAAAGCAAGCAGAGAGTCGCCGTACGTTCCGTAAAATGTTTTCTCAATGTTGAATATGTCACCATCCCCCCCAGTACCTTAATAACCACCTCCATGCTTACTCTCTTTCAGATTCATTGAGGTATTTCCTTCTTGATAATTTACACAGATTTAAGTATTCGTTTCAGCATTCTCCGATTTCACTTAGTTTTGCGGTTATCTTCTAGTTCTATTGTTATGACGTCTCGTGGACGTCTGATTGTCAGAAGTAACTTATCAAAACACAAAAATGAGCCTTGTGCACAAGTGATCTAATTTTATATAATTAAAACAAGTTTTAATGATCTTTTCTTCATGTAGGGTTCAAGAATTTTTGGTATGTCCAAAACAAAAGTACATTAAAATTACACACCATATTTAAGATTATATTGACTTAGAGGTTGCTTAGTGTCCGTGTTGAAATCGTTGCAGTAAATGGACGATATGTCATAACGCGAGACTCCAAAACGAACCAGCGCACACGTTCACATATTTACATCCGCAGTATATTCCAGGCGAATCTTCTCAGTCCTGTAAAGATAACTTTGTCCGCAGTTCAAGGGCCGTCAAGGTTCAATTAAGTCCCTCGACGATAAAAATCCACAGTTAATCAGTCCAAGATAATACACCACGATTCAGCGGTCCACAATTTGGAAATCCTATTTGATACCCCACCACTTTCGGCTTCAAAGCGACAGTAGAATAATTTAAAGCACTCGCTCACATGGTGAATTAAAATATAATAATCCTGGCACTGTACAGGTATCGCTCTAAAGGCAGAGGTTAAAACTAGCTATCTTTCTAGCTACTGTTGATACTGTGGATGCGCCCAGTCCTTCAGTAACAACTAATATTATCGTCACACGCTAGATTTCCCTTTCTAACAAATAATAGTATTACATCATCACCATGATAAAACAGGACCTGCACCATTCAATATCAGAATTCCAATTAAATTATATCACTTCATAATATAACTTTGTGGGGGGAATTCCCCTAGGTTATGCATATTTTGATCTGGCAAAAACATAAACAAGTTTATCAGGTTAGCATTCATTGGGAATTCCCCACTTCCCCGAGTGTGCAATATAAACAGGTGCCAGTTTGCAAAAAAAAACAACTTAGGGGAATCCCCTTTTCTCTTCTGTTATAGTAAAACAAAGTGCTTTTTCCCATGAGAAATTTCTTTTTATCAAAAAAATTGATGGAAAATAATATTTTAAAAAGTTTAATCAGAGAAATGGAGGCCATAACCTACTAGTTTTGTTGACCCCAATGGTACCCTGTGGGATTTTAAACAAACTGTTGATATTTCTTTGAGCAAATTTTTTTTTATTTTAGCCGTTTCTTAGTGTATAAGCCTGGAGAGAGAAGTTTCAGCCTTATACCGTATAAAGCCTAAACGCCATTAATCGAGGATGCTAAGGAGACTATTTCCTTAGTCGGATTAAACACTAAGTGTCATATCGTCACCAGTTGTTTGCTCCATTGTATGGCTAGTTTTTGAAGGATCTTGCGTCAATGATCAAGGAGGGTTAAAGTAAAGAGGATGATATCAACTTGGTAGTGTGAGAACTTGATTGATGTTACCATTTAGATAATATTAGGATTTTGCAGGTAATCATAACGAAACGAAAAAACGATCTCCGAATAACAGGAAACAATACATTGCGCACCCGGCGGGGGGGGTTAATGCCTGCTTTCCCGAAACAAACTGCCAAACAAGAATTTCAGAGTGCGCGATTATCTGTCCATGGGACTGGACAGTTTTAACGTACCCCCTAAGAAGAGTGCTTTAATGATGTCATTGCCCCATCTCCAAATCAACCGTTGAATTAATCCAATTGATATTATACAAATTAAAATGGAGACTACGTTCTGTCGTATATGTCAGTAATTATTCAAAACCTCCAGTTCCAAACATGAATACATTCAGATCTAAAATCTGAATTTTGAAATTTCCGCAATGCAAATAACAAAATTATAAGAAAATCCCATATAAAATTGTGTTTGCTTGTAACTCTTTACGTATATAGTTACAAAATATTCAAGAGTTGACCGTTGACGAGCCGAATATTATGTTTGTAATCTTTCAGGAAGATTGAGAGTTTCACAATATCCTACAATCCAAGAGCGCCCGGGGCAGTGTCAAGGGAGTTCGTTTGTTAGTTGTTTGGAAAATCCAAGGATGTGACCAATACAAGTTAGTTTGCTCAATTTTGACCACATCTTGTCAAAATAATAGTTTTATAACATTGGGTTAATGAAAGCACGTTAGTTGAATTTAGTCCACCCGTCAGTCGTCAGTAGCGGACACGTTGTCAACTTCTCAGTTGACAAGTTGTCCCTCTTGACCAAGCTAGTAATGTATGGAGAAACGATAACAAAAAATCGTTTTTTTGCCAACTGATCATTGGACAACCTTTACGTTTTTTGAAATGACTTACAATTTGTCTTGCAAAATGTTATGGAAAAACTAACATGAAAATTTTGGGAATCAAACCCACTTAATTTTTTAACCTGATAATCACAGATGTGAAGAAGCGTGTTACCTTCCCACTTTTTTAACATTATTGAAACAAATTAATAGTTTCTTAACTACCTACCTAGTTCTCTCTCCCTATCTCCCACTCTCTCAAATTCTGCTGTTTTCACACTTCGCTCCTCTCCCCTTTCCCAAATCTTTTCTCCTTATCCTTACCTCTACTCAGCTAAGTTCTTTATGACCCATTCCACTCTCACTCATCCTTTCCGGCTCCCAGATCGCCCTTTTCTTTTTCCCGGGAACAGTTTCCTATCGTTTCACATTTAATTCCGCGAAGTATGTGATCTTCGATTTCAGATATTTTGTTAACAATCTACGCTAAGCAAGGTTTTGTTCAAGAGTGTTTTGAACCAATCCCATAATTGTACTGCAATATTGCCCATACTTACTCTACTGAAAGCCTTGTCAGTAACCTTGGGATAAAATCTGTTGAAGAAGTTTAAAAAGGTCCCAGGAAATGCAAAATATAATTGATGTGGTTTGTGTCAAGTCTACAAGAGGGGCGAGAAAGCATTAAATATTTGGGTTGGTAGGACATCCTTAGGACTATTGATTTTTAAGAGAGTAATAGAAAATTCCAGGTGCCTGGTTGTGAATCTATTCATGGCACTGAATGAAATCAATAGTTCATTAATGCTGTCACTGGTAGGTATTCTTTTTTGTGGACCTGTTTATTTGAATGGAAAGCCCGTAAAGATTGGACTAGGTTTATATCTCATTTCCTGGGACCCTTTAAGGACCACAAAACATTCATGGTCATGATATAAAAAACATCCCCGTAAGCACTACTCTTTGTGGGGCCTGTTTTAAAAAGAAGACAGGTTGCTTGAGTGCAAAGCGCGGTGATGTGAAACTACTTTACACATTGGTGTATTTGTCAATATTCTCAACATTTGATCATCCTGCTAGACACGATGGGCCCACACAGCACAGACATCGGACACATGATAGACAATTGAGCAACATAATCCTAGTTCAGCGATTCCATTGGTAGTACATTAACATGGTGTTTTCTGTTGGACCATGTGAGGATCCTCAAAAACAGGGACTGTATTTTTATAATAGAGGTACTGAACTGCACTACTTGGAACCGATGTCTTTATGGACTCAGAGTTGAAAATCTGCCATATTGAGAATCCATAAAAATTAACAGAAGTTTGCCTTCAAGCTTTTGTATCGAATTTTTAAACAGTTGCCGACAATTTTTATGTTTCCTGTTTTTATATGTCCATGAGACATGATCATCACCCTTCTTTAGATTTCAAGGCAAGTTCGACTTTAAAAACCATAAAACAGAATAAGTCTTTCAAATAAATAGCAGATAATCCACTGTTGATAAGGATGATTTATCATTATCGTGATCTAGATTTGATTCTTACTTACAACACCCGGGCCGCCAAAAACGTGAAGAGAACGGCTCTGACGGAGACACTTGGAAACAATAAACCATTAGCCATCTAAATCCAATTACTATGACACTAGTGATATTAATAAACTTTAGGTGCATTCCTAAACTAGACTATAAGATCTATAGTAGTAAAATTGGAAATTTGTTGGACATTGAATACGAATCACAATATTGTGGTTTCGCTACTTTTGTGGTTTTTTTTATTGCAACAACGTGATATTTTCCCAAAGATCTGAGAAGAAGAAAGTCTGAAACTGAATACCATTATTGCTTCCTCCTTTTTTTACAATGAATAAAAAATGAACTTGAAACAAAATGCGTCACCAGCTTTCACCGAATGACATTTGTCGCCTGCCGTTGCATTGTATCCAAGTGTTTAAAAAATGTGCACATTATTTGAAAACAGCGGGCCCAATTCTGGTTGGTTAACATTTGGGTCACACATTTTACCACAGACATACACATAGAGACACATTACCCAAGCAATCTCGATGTGCCGCTTGCTTCGCAGACGGACACAACAATGAGAAAATACAATGAGTCACAACATATAATGTATATAGTTTAGTTCACATTTTTTAAAAACTAGACGTAAAACTCTATTAGATATTGAAAATTTAAGTCCTTTGTTCCACCATTTTGACATAGAATTGGCGTTTTTATGGGTTCATGCTTGACAAAACACATTAATGGTGTTAATTGATATTTATGAAAAGTAAGAAAGAAATAAATTAAGTTGATACCACTTAGGAAAATGCTAAAACACTATAGGTTTGACCATCCCTATCTCCTATTGTGTAGGGTATTATAGTCCCCGCCGTTACTCATCAGTGTCAGGCTACAACGGTGTTTGAAGAATGTTGTTGAAAGAAGAACAGTGCACTCCAATTTAGTGACCTTCGCGCATACTTAGTTTCACGCTTTATTCCGTTATCGTCTATGGAACCGGAATGTGGCTCCCGTTGGACTATATCTGCTTTTCACACCGGCACTATTGTACAAAAAACATTGTATCCAATATAAAGGTTATAATCTTACTGGCCGCTGTTAGATTGTCACGCAACACGCATCCCTTTTGAGATATTATCACAGATGTTCAGGAAGATAGATAGAACCATAAAGAATGAAATGAAATAGGTGGTCAGTTGTTATACAACGGCCCGCGACGCATGATCTGAAGGCAGAATGGTAGTAACCCGTACCAATACCCGTACCAGTACCAATACCGGGTACCAATTGCGTGACCGTTACCTCGTACCCATACCCTAGTCTCGGACCCATACCCGTACCGTACCCATACAATTTATCACAGCGGGACCCGGACCCGTACCCTACCCATGGTCTCGGACCCGTACGTACTACTCGTACCCGTACCCAAGGTCTTGGACCCGGACCCCGTACCCGGACCCATGGTCTCGGACCCATACACGTACCCCATACCCATGTCTTGGCCCCATACCCATACCCACGGTTTTCGAACCCGTACCGATACCCCTGGTCTCAGACCCGTTATCCGTCCAAACCCAGGTTCTTGTAAACCATACCAGTTTCCATTGTGTTGTTGCATACTCTTACGGTACCAATGATGTAAATTTAAAAAACAAAAAAACTAAACTGGCCCGGGGAACCCGGTGGTATTCTTTGTTTTAATGGATATTAATGAAGTTTAATTTTTGTTTACTTTGATGATGTTAAAGGTGCAACAAAGGATTTTACACATCGGGTGTCCTAAAATTTTTTGAACTGAATGTTAAGCGCCCCATCTGGAAGACCTAAGCCGAGAGAGAGAAGGAATTGTTCTTTGGTACAAAAAAATAAATTTCAATTTGTTGCTTTGAACAATAGAATGTTTTGTATTAAAATATATAGTAAACTCTAATTACCTTGTTGTTTTCACTTTTCACCTTTTATACTACATTTCTGTTGGCCAAATACACAAATCAAAATAGCTATCTCTTGCTGCTACCTTGAATTTTACCATCCAAACTATTTGCAGTCGATCTACAGTTTGTCCACCATTAATTATTAAAAAGATACACCATGGATATTAAGTAGGCCAATATGCAGAGAGAGTACTATGCACCACGTACGACCTTTACTTAGTGTTTTCACAAATTACAATTGCACTTTTCGAGCCATTAACTCTCACCAATATTGAAATGAAACTTTTACCCATAGGGGTTAGTCCCAATAATTGGGAATTCACATTACGTTTCTTTAACAGTTTGCCTTTAACAGTCTATATGTGAGTCCCAAAAAAATTATGTGTAGCGCATGACAGTTTTGTGTGGGCCTTTAACATTCGACCACTGACACATGTCACCTCCAATTTTCACATCATAAAACAGGCTTTCGCTAAACATCGTCACCTTTAGCACCAGTATATCCAATTTTAAATCAGTGAATGAAAGCAAGTAAAGATTCAATTAAGCACTGGCAATACAAAATCAGGCTTAGTCACAGGTCAGAATCTTAAGTACAATTCTTGAAAATTCATTAAATTTCACTTTCTAAAAAAGATGATGAAAGATAGTTAACAATATCTGTTGTTGATAACACTTAAGGATACTTTCAAGGTGGAATCTGGTTAAATTTATTCGCATGAAGCGTGAAAATTATTGGAGAATGTGAGGCAAAAATTTTGTCATATCAGTAACACACTATTTTGGCATGACTTCTCCATTGATTAAGTTAATGGCATTATGATAATTGGACATAAGGAGGAGTCATGCTCAGCAGGACTACCATAGGGGGACACATTACAGTATGCAACAACTTATGGGTCGAGTGACAATCTTTGGAAAAGCTACTGATTTTCCTTTTCTGAACTTTTTTCAGTTGCTAAAAAACAAATACTATAAGGATTCCACAGACCTACCCTTCATTCTTATAGCTATTCCTGCAAATTTCAAATCAATATTGACTCTTTTAGGTTGGACCAATGATAGTGCCTTTAAGTTTTGGAACTCTTGCCACTGATATGTAACAGGTTATATTATCAAAGGTCGGTACCCTTTACCCAAAGACTCGTACCCATGCCCATGACACTGTACCCGAACCCGTACCCATGGGTTTGTCGGTATAGCGGGGACCCGTACCATACCGTCCCCATGGGCTTGGACCCGTACCCGTACCCACATAAACCCAGCTTTGTTATCAAAGTGGGAACCGTACCCATACCAGTACCGGGGTATGGGACCCGGACCCGTACCCACGGTCTTGGACCCGGACCCGTAACCGTACCCATGGTCTCGGACCCGTACCCATACCCGTACCCATGATCCGTACCCACACTACAAGTCTGTCTGAAGGTTGTGGGTTCGAACCCCGCTACGGCCAACGTGTTGGCACTTGGGAGGCATTTTAACTCGCTTGTCCCGTCGACTAAAATGATATTCGAGCAGCTTTATGGGCAATATAAACATCTAAATGCTGACGGGATTGTGCGCTTGGCAAGCTGCCGGTTTGTCGCAGGAGATATAGTCTTCCGGACTCAGTCCGCCTACAACGGTGAAGATTAGGGCACCTGGATTAGTTGTCTCTCATTCAACGGCTCTTTATTACGTTGTCGTATATGGAGCCCGGACTATGGTCCTGCCGGACATATCTCCTTGTACAGGCCTTAACGAAGAGAATTGATTGTGAAGATTTCCTGATGGCAGGTAATAATAGGAACCAGCGCTTTGAAAGCTCTATAAAAGGCGCCATTACAAATGCATTATTAGCAAAACATACAAAGGCAGCCATTTTGAGAGCAAAATCTAAACATGAACATTTGAAATCAAACCCACTTAATTTTTTAACCTGACAAGCACAGATGGAAGGGAAGCGTGTTACTCACTTTTAAACCATATGAACAAATTAATAGTGTAACAGTTTTCCTATCGTTTACATTTAACTTCCGCGAAGTGTGATTCCGATTCTAGATATTTTGTTGTTAAACAATTTTACGCTTTTAAAGCAAGGTTTTGTTCCAAAGAGTGTTTTGACCATCCCATAATTTACTGCAATGAGCCCATACTTTACTCTACTGAAAGATGTCAGGTGTTTTCACCTTTAGGGGATAAAATTGTTGAAGAAGTTTAAGGGTCCCAGGAAATGCAAAAAATTAATGTTTTGTGGTTTGTTCAACTTCTACAAGGAGGGGCGAGAAGCATTCAATATTGGGGTTGGGGTGTGATGACATCAGTAGTGACTATGATTTTTCAGAGAGAGAGAGAGAAAAAATTCCAGGTGCCTGGTGTGAATCTATTCATGGCACGGACTGAAAAATCAATTAGTTCATAATTGATTGTCACTGGTATGTTTCTTTTTTGTGGACCTGTTTATTTGAAATGAATGCACGTAAGATTTGAGACTAGGTTTATCATCCCTCATTTCCTGTGGGACCGTAAGGATCCACAAACATTTTATGGTCATGATTTGATATAAAAAAAAATCCGTAAGCACTACCTCTTGTGGGTTGTTGTAAAAAGAGGACAGGTGCTTGCACTGTTGCCAAGCGCGGTGAACTACTTTACCCATTGGTTGCTATCTTGTCAATTCTCACATTTGATTATCCCCCCTGTAGACACGATGGGCCACACCCGCACAGACATCGGACATGATAGACAATGAGCAACAATAATCCTCAGTTCAGCGATTTCCCTTTTATTAACATTAATGTGTTTTATGGTGTACCATGTATGTCCTCAAAAACAGTGGACTGTATTTTATAAATATAGGTACTGAACTGGCTACTACTTGGACGAGTCTTTATTGACTCAGAGTGAAATCTGCAATATTGATGAATCAATAAAATTAACACAGGAAACAGTTTGACTTCATGCTGTATCGATTTTAAAACAGTTGCACGACCATTTTTATGTTCCTGTTTTATAATGTAATGAGACATGAATTCCATCAACCTATAGATTCAAGGCACCAAAGGGGTTCATACTTTAAAAAAACCATAAACATGAATAAGTCTTTCAAAATAATTATCAGATTAATACACTTTGATAAGGAAATTCCTTATCGTGATAGATTTGATTATTACTTGAACAACCTCCGGCGCCAAACAGGGAAGGCAGCTATGCGGAGAGGAAGACAGTGGGAAATAACCATCTAGCATCTAAATCCAATTACTATGACACTAGTGATATAATAAACTTTAGGTGCATTCATAACTAGACTATAGATCTATAGTATTAAAATTGGAAATTTGTTGGCCATTGAATACGAATCACAAGTACTTGTTGTTTTCATACTTTTGTGGTTGCACCCAACGTGATAGTTTCCAAATAGCTGAACAGACCAAAAATTCTTAACTGAATACCAGTATTTTCCTCCTTTTTTTACATGAATAATAAAAACTTGAAACAAAATGAAAAATGAATAAAACACTAACAATTCAGCGTTAGCCCGGTACCGAATGCATTTGTCGCATGCCGTATGCCTGTATCCAAGTGTATTAAAAAATGGCCACAGATGTGAAAACAAACAGCGGGCAATTAGTTTAGGGTTTAATATTTGGGTCAACATTTTACCACAGACCATACACCCTAGAGCACATTACCAAAAGCAATATCTATGTGCGCTTGCTTCGCAGACGACACAAAATGGAGAAAAAACAAGGAGTCGGACACTATTCATTTGTATATAGTGTGGTCACAATTTTAACCAACTTAGACGTCAACTCTATTAGATATTTTGAAAATTAAGTCCTTGTTACACCATTTTGACATAGAATTGGCTTTATGGTTCCCTGTTGACAACAATTAATGAGTTTCATGATTTTATGGAAGTAAGAAGAAATAAGTTGATCCAATTAGACAATGCCTTAAAACACTACTCGGTTTGACCATATCACTATCTCCTAACCCGTGTAGGTAGGTAATTATAGTCCGCCGTACTAATAGTGTACGGTACAACGGTGAAGAAAGGGCACTTCAATTTAGTTGACCTTTCGCGCAAACATTAGTTTCACGTTTATCTCCTGTTTATCGTCTATGCGAACCCGGAATGGGGCCTCCCGCCCGAATATATCTGCTTTCACACCGGCCCACATATTGTACAACACATTGTATCAATATAAAGGTTAATCTTACTGGCAGCTGGTTCAGAGGTCACGCAACATCGATCCTTTTGAGATATTTTATCACAATGTTTCAGGCAAGAGTAGACCAAAAGAATGAAATGAAAAAAATAGGTGGCAGTTGTTAACAACGGCCCCCCCCCCGACGCATGTTCTGAAGTTTGTGGGTTCGAACCCCGCTACGGCCAACGTGTTGTGAACTTGGGCAAGGCATTTTAACTCGCTTGTCCCGTCGACTAAAATGATATTCGAGCAGCTGTTATGGGAAATATAAACATCTAAATGCTGACGGGATTGTGCGCTTGGCCAGCTGCCGGTGTAGCAGGAGATATAGTCTTCCGGACTCAGTCCGCCTACAACGGTGAAGAATAGGGCACTGGATTTAGTTGTCTCTCATTCACGCTTTATTCCGTTGTCGTATATGGAGCCCGGACTATGGTTCCTGCCGGACCATATCTCCTTTTACAGGCCTTAACGAAGCGAAATGATTGTGACGATTTCCTGATTGCAGGGTAATAATAGGGAACAGCGATTTGAAAGCTCTATAAAAGGCGCCATACAAATGTCAATATTATTAGCAAACATACAAAGGCAGCCATTTTGGAGCAAAATCCATATGGTACACTAATTCTTAAATAACTTTCTTTCAGGATTGTGTTTACCCCAGCCTATAAGAAGGCCTTCCGTACGGTCTATCAGCAGGTATACACGTGTTGCAGAGGCTACACCCAGCAAGCTCGAAAATGTATACCAAATTCTCCACAAGGTAAGTTGTTACTGGAAAGTAGAGCATCTGATTAATTTGATCATACAAAGTCAAGACAAAATGAATAACTCATACTTCTGGACTTCTATAGATGCAGCGGGTTAAATGAAATTACTTATTTAGCAAATTTGATTCCTGTGTGTTGCACACGGTGTGCACTCTGCAATGCACACAGTGTGCATTGTGCAATGAAACTACTTGACCACACCACGTGAGTTTCTGGGGTCGAGTTGTTAATTTAGTACATTTAGGTTGAAGACTTGACTTAGAACCTTGGTTCTAGGTCCGCTACTACATAAAAAGATGTTCATAAAACCGCAACACACTTTTCTTATTAAACCGCATTCAGATTGATGTATTTGATTCCGCTTATTTCTTGTAACCATTTTCCTTTCAGGGCCACAACCCGACACGACACAAAAGACCGTCCGAAACCTCCTACAAGCCTGTCAAACCCTCTCGACCCCGCCCACCTACCGATCCGCTCAAACCACGCCCAACCACAGACCCAATCCACGACCACCAAAACCAGCCGATCCCAATCCTGGAGGTGGATGGGGCGACCTCCCAATTTTGAATGACGGTCAGTCAAGCAATTCACGACCTGGAGCAGGTGGTCATGCAGGCATTAACGGGCTCGACCTCACAGAACACACCGACTCAACGTCCTAAACCGAACTCAACGGAATCGCCATCAGAGCCAACTGAGAATGCAACCGGTACCCTTCGTCTATTGATGGTTATCGGTATCTTATTGTCAGTTATTGGGATATCCGTTGCGTGCTCGCTATGCATGATGTGCTGGAACCACACAAAACGGGACAACCAACGATCGGCTAAGTACGTTAGCAGAAGGGTTGGTCCATCTAATGACCCCACTTCACTGCAGACAACCCCTAAATGAAGTGCGTGTGATATTACTAAAGTCCGTCGGGGTTACTATATGGTTGAAGGGGGGTCACCAATGGCCCTAAATATTTTTAAATTTCCGTACATTATTCATTATTAACAAGTAATACAAAACACTTGAAAAGTATAACTGTCATTGTCACCAACCTACATTATGGAATGAAATCTTTGAAATATTAACAGTGAGATCAGGAAGTCGAACATTAGAGGACCGCACGGAGGCAAGTTCTAGGTAGCCAATCTCGACCAGAACTTGATGGGTTTATCCCGCGGGTTCGAAGTAGCCCATAACCATTGGCGTTCGCGACGTGGGTTATGTTCTGGGTATCTATCATGTTACGTGTGTTGCGCTTTATTCCGTAGAGTACACGCACATGTGAGTTAGGGGCGCGGAATATAAATGCTCAGTGCCGTGATCATTGGTCAATTCGACCGCGCGTGCGACTACGTTATTGGCGGTGCAAGCACGATACACTCCATTCCGACACATCACCAAGCTAAGAATTCAGGCATGATAAGTTTTTTTATAATGATCCAGAGCCAGGGAAAAATGTACTTGCTTAATAGCAAGAGGTAGTTTTTCATGATCATGCAAAAACTATTCCCTAAGTACTAGCACCTTGTGCTATAAATTTGAGGTAAAAGCTGGGCTTTTTTGTTGTTAAGATAGGACTTTTGTGGGACCACATGAAACTTGGTGAAGTGAAATTTGCCAAAGGAATATTATTCAAATTTGTATACTTCTGATCGAAACTTGTAAAATGTTTATGTACACTCCCCCCGGAATTGGACTTTCTACCACAATCTATTGCTATTAATGATTGCGGGATGCCATTCCAGATTATTTGTCAAAAGTGTGTTGATTTTTTATAGGTTGCATCGTAATCATAATCGTCCCGAATTTGTTGCTTAAAACAACGAGCTACAGTTAAGCATTCTAATTAAGATTTTCTGATCCTGTTATCACGATCTACGCCTATCGTTCAGTAAAGGAAAGGACGACTCAACGGTTACGATAAGCACAATAAGTCGAGGTAGGTGTAGATTTAACTTTACAAAATAACATAAGAACACAGTATTACTTCAATTGTAATAACTTCATCATATCTCTCGTACAATGAGCCAAGCCTTTAATACAGCTCCTCTTTCGTAGTTAACTTGCATGTACTACAGCATCATCTTTAATACCCACAGTTCACTTAATAAAATTGATATTGATAATTTCTAGGTTACATGTATTAGTGATACGCATGAGTCTGCTTATTCCGTGAAGTTATATTGAATTAAAATCCCACCTCGGAAAAAAATCCGTTTGCTAGATAGTGTTAAAATACTTATTAATTCTTGGCTGTCGTAGGTTACGAATCCCCACTCTGCCTCAATTTTGAGAAATTAAGTGTTCGAATTTTGTTAAAGTGAATAGACGCTACACTGAGTTGGGACCACTTTACTTTCAAACAAGTAGGATATGTCAAGAGTTTGTCAAGCTCTGTTTGACTTACATTCATAAAATATATGTACATACATCGCGAAGATCCGAAAAAAACATACAATTGATGTAAAATTAACAAAATAGAGGCATTTTAATTTTTGTTTTTTTGACATACGAAGGAAAACGGGCGGATTTTTCGCCACGGCTTCATTGATCAAAGCGCCCATTTTGCTCTTCCTCGTGACGTCAAGTGATTACCAAAACATCGTGTGACTCGAATTGTTATGCTGACACGGTAATATTGATGGATTATGAAAGTAAGAATAAAATGAGAAAAAAAGTTACAGAATGACATATTTTGTTTCATTTCGTTGGTGTGTTTAATTATTATTGAAGTTTCAACCACTGCGATATGATGGTCACAACGACGTATTAATGGATGGTGTGCAATCACTTTGACGTCACCATTCTGCTGCGAGTGGATTTGTCGGAATCCTTATTTCGAGTAAGCTATTGGGCGGAAAATTAAAAGGGCAAAATACTCAAATGTGGACATTTCCAACATTTATTTTTGATTTATATGTAATCTAACGTTCCTAAGCTTTCCATCCAACCAATTTTTTCCAAATATCAGAATCATGACATATTTCCTTTAACAGTGGCGGTAGCCAGAGGGGAAGGGATTCGTCAGTTTAAGATGAGCCCGTCAGTTCACTTGAGAATTCAGGTCATGGCGCTTGCAGGTCGGATTGCGGGAAAGTATAGATTTAAAAGTTTCACTGGTCAGCGTGCGACAACAATAACTTTTACAAATCGTGGCAAAGAAGAAGCCCTCAGATAAAATTTACAGCAAATAAAACTCAAAATTTGCAGCGGGCTTCGCTCCTAGAACCCAAACCAGGGTCCCTAAGGCGTGCCCCTGGACCCCACCCGTTTTCTGTCGGTTCAGATCTACATTGGCCCCCACAAAATCCTACCTAGCTACGCCACTGGAAATAAGCTGTAGAATCCAAATTCGTGTCAAAACTGTCGCTGATATTTTGTCTAATAGTGAGACTTTCAAACAGTTATAAAAAGGCAGGCCACATGAACAAGTAGTTATAGGAGAGATGCTCTAATGTCCATCTTCCTCGTACATGCAATACGTACATAAGTTCTTCATGTTCTAATAATTTCCCATATTTTGGGTGCAATCCGTAACAAAAGTTTTTGTTTTTTGTTTTTAACAGATACAGCGTGGAGAGTTTTCGTTCTGTGTCTTCTGCGTCTGAAGCCTCTGCTTGTGATGGGATCACCGAAGACAGTACATACAAGAAGAATGACATAGACGAAGGCGACTCTGGTATTGGTAAAGGTTTTCTCTTTGTGGTGATGAATCAACTAGTCTTGTGTCAGAGGGATCGGAAGGCTCGAGAACAATGAAAAGACCACCGAATTGGATATTCCAAAAGACCAGGACTTGTGCAACGCTTAGCCGGTGGTGGATCTTATACTTATGCTTACCTTGGGTCGAAATCAAAGAAACAAGACAGAGAGAACTTGTCTACAACAAGTAAAGAGCCCTGGAACGATATAAGAACTGTAGGAATAATGCGAGAAAAGAACACTCTGTATCACACGCTGGAACCTGAAATATTTGAAGAGGAGGACAGTAGTGATGTACGTAAGTTGTGATCGTCAAGTGACATACAAAGGCCAAACCCTATGCTAAGGTTAAATTGGACCAAAATCTGGACGGTTTTACGGAACGGATCCCAGATATGGTGTGTTCCCATTACAAGCATGGGAACGACCAGGTTCGACTGAATATGGCTCACTTTTGGCCATGGCTACAATGACGCTTCATAGCAATAATGGTTACGATAGACTAGATCGTAATTGTAGACAACACCAGCAAGGAGAAACTTCCTCGTCAAAGCCTTGTCGGCATCGGGACTTTGAACAACAGATGATTAAATTAAAACCTCCTCCTCCGCCGCCTGTCAGCCCGAAGCCCGTAAGTCCATAGTAATACCGCCCCACTATCATCCTGTGTGTCCAGATAGACTTACTCCACCGCCACGTGGTAGAGATAGCTGTGGAATGCACAGTGACACCGGTTCCTGTCACCCAATGCGCAGATCATTTGGCAATATATCGATTACCTCTGATAATACGCTAACTCCTCTCCCCCCAGTCCCTAATCGACCGCTGCTAAACACCAATCAAGAATATAAACGTCTCATGGGTGGTTCTTTGGGAGATGTTTCAGTTCGATCTGACGGATGCCAATACTTAAACACGAAGCCTACTTACTCAAAATTTGTTGCGGATCTTGAATAATATTCTCTACGATCAGAAGACTAAACCACCAATAACCCACGAGTAAAACCACAACCGTTTTATTCAGCCATTGCAAAAGAGGCTGTTAGTGAACTCTCCAACAAATTCAACAGTGTTGTAGCACCTGCTATATTTGTGCAAGATGACAATGTCGCAAATTGTGAGCCTCCTTATACCACAGTCATGAGAATGTCATCTGCAAGTGACGTCTCGTCTATTTCAGACGGAAAGTTGACACCACCACCACCTCGCAATCTCCACAGCTCGCCACCCGAACGTCCTTACAAGACGCTACCAAGTGGGTCAATAAGTGATATTTCGGTAGCGTCAGATGATCGATATGTGAAAAATTCTGCAAGGAACACAAATGAATTTAGTGATATCGATCTTAATACACCGAGAAGTACCAAGGATTTTAGCGACATTGAACTTGTTAATTTAAGTAGTGAATCTTTGAGAATGGACACAAGGTATTCCTTTGCTAGTGTGTCCAGCTCTTACACCTATTCTTGAAACCAGGTAGAAATAGAAATGTTTTGGATAAAATCTGAACACGAAGCCTCGCGTATCGCCAAAGATTCTAGTAAATTATATGGACGCGACACTTTTGTATGAAGATACATTGTAATTCGTCTGTGATCTGATTATGGTTGGACCATTCGTTATTTAATGACACTTGAAAGGTCAAAGACTGCACAGTGCACACACTGTACAGAATAGCCACAGTGCACACACTGTACAGAATAGCTTGGTATCCTTTAAGGGGGTAACCAATTAGATTGTTGAAGGCCTATTGTCAACCCCGCAACGGTTTATGCAGTTGCATAGTCAGCTTAATAACAGAAACCATGTCAATTATACGGGTAAAACAATATGAGATTTAGATCAACATTGATCCAGATCAATCGGAATTTGAGTAGAACACGCAATGGGATTATACACTATTCCGGTTCAAGCTGACGAGTGACGTTATTATGCGACGCGATGCATTTACGCTAGCACCAAGGTTCCGATTGAGCCACCACGTAATTCGCGTACGTATGGTATGACTCAATTGCACCTCGCACTAAAGCCTGCGTAACCTGTAAAATGCAGTAGAGTGAAGTCACCATCAAACCTGAGACCCCGAACAGAAAAGGTCTTTTAGGCCTATTCTAAAAATGTCTAGCCTATTTCAGTTTTGACAAGTGTTATGTAACACGAGATGGTTTCAATTCTGTGGCCAAAGAAAATAGGAAATTGACTTATCGGATTGGGTTCCTGTTGTGATGAAGCGTCTGTCGCCGCGGTGCTTCATTAGCGGAAAACTGCCTCGATTTCGTGATTGAAAATCACCATCCCATTTGCCAGGGAAAGGGCCAATTACGAAAAGGTAGATATCGAACATCATGTGTGGGTTCCTTTGTATGTGTGATCCAGACTGCCTCAGGATGATGATAGTCGCGGATAGAGAGGATTCAACCTTTGATGCATGTTTCAAAGGCAGATACGATGGTACTGGAGTTACTGGACCTATACTTTGATTACCACCAAATGGACGGGCCTCATAACAGCGTGGCGAAGTGATAGTGATATGTAACAATGTAGCGCAAGGAAACGCAAAGAGATGCACAGGTATTTTGTGCATTGCGTCTCGCAATTTTTGTGAAACGCTAGAATATATTGGATTACTTTTACTCGCGGAACGATAAAACCGAATAGTTCCAGCATATTGGTTGGTGGATAATCAAAGTATAGCCAATCTGCCTTGACGTCATTGTCAATCACATCAGATCTGAGGTACTGGGCAATATCAGCTAATCAGAGGGCATATCTGCCTTGAAGTCATGTCATCGAAGCATATACGAGGTAGCCCTCCAGCCAATCACCACGGTTCATAACTATGGCCTTATATTATCGAAACAGACACGAGGTACTGGGCAGGTCCCAACAATACGGTGCAAAATCTGCCTTGGATTTGCTATAACGACTACAACTGCCACAATAAAATAGAACTTGATAATGTATGTACATAAGTCTGGAACTGAAATACTGAATCTGACATAATTATACGAACTCCTCTTTCATTGAGCTCACGGACACGACATTTTATTACAACCCTTAGACCATTGGTTGTAAGTGTGTTCGTATCTGTGATGTCGGGTATGGGTAAGGATACGAGACCGTTTGTTATGTGTACGAAACAAACAAAACGTACCCATACCCATAACCCGTAACCCTACCCCATGGTAATGTATACGCTACAGTTCCTGCTGAAAACACGTAACTTTCGGTAATGATAACATTATGTAACAGCTAGAAATGCGTGTCATGTGTACTCACTGAGCTTCTTGGTATGACGAATGGAATCCTGCACCCATGGAACGAGTGAATTCTGGCAAACTCTATTTTCTAGCAGGTAGTCGAACAATTTTATAAAAGAGTTTATCAATGTGGTACAGCCGACAAGAATGTATCCGATTCATGAACCCCTGGTTTCAATATTATTGATGTACACTTAAAGATAAGATCAAAGGTGTTCTTAACAAGATGTCGCTGGATCTCGAATCTTGGTCAATGAAGTGTCATAGCAAGTACTAGCCGAGTTTAATTTTGGCTTTCTTACACGCAGTCCAGTAGTTTCCCGACAAATTTCCTAATGTACATTTAATTTTTAAATAATATGAAAACCAAACTTCAACTTCTCCGGAAGAAAAGCGCATTGCCACGTCTATAACCTGAGGCACACTTGGGAATATTAAAGTTCCGCACAGAAATAGCCTATTACTACTTCAATGTAACTGCCTTTTGAGAACATTCTTCAACCCGTTTTTCTATGAGCCTACACATAGGTGAAATTCATTGGATGTTTATCATTATGTCACTATTTTTATAGAATTCAACTTGTATCTTCGAATTTAAATTAGAGGCGGCATCTAAACACCACCCGCCTGATTGTAGCGGCATTCAGGGCGTTGAAAACCGTGTTTTTAAATTGTATAGTATACAATATTGAATGCCTAAAGGGCATCATAGTAAAAAATAGATCATGAGGGAGTCAAATTTTGACTT